>JAVTVY010057408.1:0-30385 GCA_036873755.1 Hanleya hanleyi | reverse complement strand
CTACAAGATGACACCTCACACGACGCATTCGGACTAAGGATGATCCCTCTCTACACCAAATACCTTCCTTCACTGCCCCAAAATGTTCACTTTACTTACTATAACCAACTGCGCATGCGCAGATTAACGCGACTTGCATTCAAAAACACACCATTCTGACTCTACCCCACACAAGCTTCACTTTGACACCTCACGACCCATTCGAACCGTGAATAGCCCATCTCTATCCCAAACACACCCCTACATAGCACCCAAAATGCCTGTTTTCTATACTACGGGCCAGGCTGCGCATGCGCAGACTATTGAACACAGACGAACCATTAGTGTAGTCAAGTGTTCCTCCACGAGAGCTTCAAAATAAGACCTCCCTCGACCCCATTGGACCATTAGGGACTCACCTAGACTCCAACATGTCCACCCCGTATGGACCTATACACCCATAGCCATGCAGTATAGGCCTATGGGCCTAACCAGGCCTCGGTGACTTTTTCAAACATTTCACCGATTCGCACGGGGACACTTCCTATCATGTTCTAAATGACGAGACGAGTAAAACGAGACCCCACAACCCTACCTGGAAATGTATAGAAGTGGGTTTCCCAGTAGGATAAACATTGAACCTATACCCCAGTATGGGTCTATGAGGCTCGGTGACTTTTTCAAAATTTCACCGATTCGCACGGGGACACTTCCTATCATGTTCTAAATGACGAGACGAGTAAAACGAGACCCCACAACCCTACCGCAAATGTATAGAAGTACGTTTCCCAGGGGGACAAACATTGATCCTATACCCTCAGTATGGGACTATATGGGGTTCGGTGACTTTTTCAAAAATTTCACCGATTCGCACGGGGACACTTCCTATCATGTTCTAAATGACGAGACGAGTAAAACGAGACCCCACAACCCTACCGCAAATGTATAGAAGTACGTTTCCCAGGATGGTCCTATACCTGCCATACCCCATATAGGCATTTTCCCGTAATTTAGAATAAAGTCCGTATTCCGTATTTTTTCAGGAAAATTTTTACATACATCCACCCTGGAACTAGGGGGAGATAACTCTATTGATAGACAAGCCCCGTTAAGCCCGGCGACCTATATACCCCTCATACCCCATATAGGCATTTTCCCAGGTTTTTCGATAAAGTCCGTGTTCCGTATTTTTTTTTTTCAGGAAAAATTTTTACATGCACCCACCCAGCCATCAAATACCCCTTCACCTAGGCTTCACGTTGATACCTCACTCGACCCCATTCGACCATTAGGGGCTCCCCTAGATGCCAAAACGTCTATTTTCATATCCTTGGGCCACCGCGCATGCGCAGAATGACCCTAATTCAACCCCACACCCAGTCCATCAGATGCCCCTTCATGAATGCTTCACTTTGATACCTCACTCGATCCCATTGGACCATTAGGGGCTCCCTAGCTCCAAAAAGGCTATTTTCATACCCTTGGGCCACCGCGCATGCGCAGAAGGCCGATATGTCAACCCCACACCCAGTCCATCAGATGCCCCTTCACATAAGCTTCACTTTGATACCTTACTCGACCCCATTGGTCCATTAGGGGCTCCCCTAGCTCCAACACGTCTATTTCCATACCCTTGGGCCACCGCGCATGCGCAGAATGCCCCTAATTCAACCCCACACCCAGTCCATTAGATGCCCCTTCATGGATGCTTCACTTTGATACCTCACTCGACCCCATCGGTCCACTAGGGGCTCCCGTAGCTCCAAAAAGGCCATTTTCATACCCTTCGGCCACCGCGCATGCGCAGAATGACCCTAATTCAACCCCACACCCAGTCCATTAGATGCCCCTTCATGGATGCTTCACTTTGATACCTCACTCGACCCCATCGGTCCACTAGGGGCTCCCGTAGCTCCAAAAAGGCTATTTTCATACCCTTCGACCACCGCGCATGCGCAGAATGACCCTAATTCAACCCCACACCCAGTCCATTAGATGCCCCTTCATGGATGCTTCACTTTGATACCTCACTCGACCCCATCGGTCCACTAGGGGCTCCCCTCGCTCCAAAAAGGCTATTTTCATACCCTTCGGCCACCGCGCATGCGCAGAATGCCGATATTTCAACCCCACACCCAGTCCATTAGATGCCCCTTCACCTAAGCTTCACTTGATACCTCACTCGACCCCATCGGTCCACTAGGGGCTCCCCTAGCTCCAAAAAGGCTATTTCATACCCTTGGGCCACCGCGCATGCGCAGAAGGCCGATATTTCAACCCCACACCCAGCCCATTAGATGCCCCCTCACCTAAGCTTCACTTTGATACCTCACTCGACCCCATCGGTACACTAGGGGCTCCCCTAGCTCAAAAAGGCTATTTTCATACCCTTCGGTCACCGCGCATGCGCAGAATGCCGATATTTCAACCCCACACCTAGCCCATTAGATGCCCCTTCACCTAAGCTTCACTTTGATACCTCACTCGACCCAATCGGACCATTTTATCTAGGGACTACTTTTTCTCCGCGGAAGCTTTTTCCCGAGACCGAATTACCGCCAAAACCACGGCCAAACCGCATCACCCGGATGAATACATTTTTTTTTTTTTTTTTGCCGGAACTTTTTTTTTTTCTATGCACTCATTGTGGGAGGTGGGTACAAATGTGGGAGGTGGGTACAACCCACCTCCCACAAATGTGGGAGGTGGGTACAAATGTGGGAGGTG
Source organism: Hanleya hanleyi (assembly GCA_036873755.1). NCBI lineage: Eukaryota > Metazoa > Mollusca > Polyplacophora > Lepidopleurida > Hanleyidae > Hanleya > Hanleya hanleyi. The sequence goes on along the minus strand of JAVTVY010057408.1, from coordinate 27,679 downwards.
GGTACAACCCACCTCCCACACATCACGCATGCGCACACCCCCAATAACCCCCCAATGCCCATACACTTATGACGTCACACCAGGTTCTGCGCATGCGCAGTGGGGGGTATTCTATCAATTTACGCTTTGTATACTACTCACCCATGCATGTCACAGATGAGAGTATAGCCTTGAACCGCCATTACTTCGTGTTGTTCTCCAATCCCATCGACAGAGAGGAAGTCCGTGTGTTTGGTAGTCGAATTTACCATTTCATTTCATTTATCATTTCATGCAGGTGTTTCAAGCCGCGACAAGTCGTCCGTACGCCTACCTGTTCGTAAAAAGTTTATACCCCAAAAGATCACCGATTGACGACCCACTCGAGGATTCACCACAAATTCAGAATCTGCTACCATCCACCGAGTCCACACCTGACAACGCCCATCCAGCAGGTCCCTATCGATCCAACCCGCCCCCTTTATACCACCAGCTCAGAATTAGCGTGAAGCACCAACCCAAACTCGTACAAGGAAATGGAGGGATTTGGTCAACGAAAGCATGGGCACCGTGATGAGGGAGACGTTATAGGCCACAGAAAACACCTTTCGCCTCAAAATTTATTCGAAGGTGTGTGTAACCCTGCACAGTTCACTTTTCGTTTTTGGTTTCTCAGAATCAAAAATTGAAATTTGACCATCAATTTTCGTTTTTGTTTTTGTTTTTGTAATGTCAAAATCAAAAACCATTCGAATGAGGAAGCCGCAATTTTAGCCCTTAACACATTGGTACCCAGAATACGACGAGCTTCACGTCAGCAGTATTTCGACCTCGTGACCCATATGAACTTGCTGGGCAAAGACCCGGTTCATATAGAAGTTGAAAGAACAGCGTTAATGTTGAAACACCCAGGTATGAGCTTGACAGCGGCGTATGTCAGAGCGATGGCTGTTTGAAACACCTGTTTGAAGAAACACCTGTTTGAACGCATCATTAAGACAAGAAGCGCCACACGAGACCATTCTTCTCGTTTTGCCATGAGCACAATCCACGTTGACCAATGATCGAAATTTTGCTTAACCGCAAGTTAAATGACTCATCAAACGTTTAAACAATTTAATTAATTGATCAGTTGGTCAACACGTGTTACATTAACAGTTACGTTGGTCCATCTGCTTATCCGGTCTCAATTGGGTACTGGTATCTCCACACCTAGGCATCTTGTCTGTTTCAGTGCATAATTAATCATCCAATGTTGGCAACGAACGCAGTTTTTCATACTGTCATCCGTAACGATGACTCATGGTACACTCTTAGAAGGACTGGGTCGAATCGACCCCAAGAATACAGTGGCGTCGCCAGTTCCGATCCAGTGTCAGTTCCGATCCACTTCCCAAAATATTGCACCTTGTCATAACCATGATCACACGAAATCATAAAACATTTGGTGTATTTAAGCAAGTTGATCAACCTCTCAATCATGGTTAAATTATATTATGCATTCACTGGTTTTGTTAGGAGACAGCTTTGCAGACCCACTCCATACACACGACTACATCGGTCTAAGTACACCATGACTCGCCGTTGGTCAAAACCCGTGTCGTCTGCCCGCGCTTCCGATCAAAGTTTTGATATTTTGTTTCTCACATATAATTATCATATGGTACTATGTATCTCTCATAAATTTATTTACATGGGTGTCTCTCTAAAGGCTACCTGCCCCATTGTTGACATCAACTGACGGACCCAGTTCCGAACCACCATCATCCATGGATGGCCAAGCTGGATCGTACCATGGCCTGAAAATGTCTTGCGAACGCAGCGCTCACTACGTAAAATCGTATCTCGAGTGCTGATTAGCATTTCTTCTCTTTAATCTGCCATTCAGAGGTAAAATAAGTAAAAGTACCCTTGATTTCTCATCATTTTCGAGTGAGTATACGCTTATTAGCCATCGGATTGAATTCATTGTCCAATATATCATGCCAATATGATCAGCTCAACCATATCACTATCACCCCAAGCCGCATTCTTTAACGTCAAATGTTCACTTATGAGATGAAGACATTCAAAACGAAATATCGCTAGAACACTATTTTTGGGGAAAAGTGATCATGTTGACGATTACATTCGTGTATATCTGGGTCAAAGGTCAATGCCAAAACGAAGCTGGATCGGAACTGGCGACAGTGGGTCGGAACCGACACCTCTCATTAAGCAATGTAATTTTATTTTCCCTGCAGTTCAATTTATCCCCAGCTAAGGTAGTTTTGTTAATAGAGGCTATGGACAATTGTACGGCGATCAAGATAATGAATATGCCAATCATACCATTTCCTTCTGAAACAGATGCAAAGGAGATGGTTTTGTAAGGCGGGAGTTTTGCCCACAGCCAGCCGACTCATAGGAATGTACATTTCTTCTCTCCATCTGTCAATCACAATGCAATGTACAACTTGTCGTCGGCGGCAACTGTCAATCAACGGACTGAATGTTACGGTCAACCATGATAGCTTCACATATGTTCGGTACCAAGACGTTATTATTTCATCACGTTGCTGTCGATTTTACATGCACATATTTGAGAATAAATACACAATTTAGGCGAATATATTGCCGTTGTAACGGGTAGCGATTGATCGTTCGATTTCAACGTTTGACTGGCCCGTAATGTCCACACGGTATCGTGTCATCGGTAAACAATATTTATTTTACTTTTAATTGGTTCATAATGATAGCCTAAAATCTTATTTCGGATATACTGAATGCAATTTTTTTTTACAAAAATGAGAAAGACTGAAATAACATGTCGACGTCACACATGTTGACCTCCTGGGATTCGAACACGGCAAAAGAAAATTTCGAGGCGCTTGTGATCCAACGTGCGTACCCACTACACCACGACATACGAAACTCATTTTTTAGTATGAAGGACCCCTTGGACCAAAAAGATCTTCCAGCAGTGGGAATATAATGTTAGCACACAACACCAGGTTAAATGGCGTTCTGGTCCAAGGGGTCCTTCGCGTCTAAATGCGTGTCTGAAGGACTCGATTTAGACCCCTTTTTCATGAAATAGCACAGGCTGTGGATTTCAGTTTCATGTGATAACTATAATCATAACGCAATCGCACTAAAACTTTCACATATTGTGTACTTATATTTTCTCTTGCCGTTACATTAAAACCTAAGTATTTTTAGGACATTTATTTTTTCGATTTCAACCGCACCACGTATAGGCCAAAATTTCGCCTTATCGTACCATCACCTTTCACTTTGGTGGGTCGGAACTGGCGCCTCGTCTGTACTAGTCGAATTCGACCCAAAGATATTGGGTACAGACATGACGGACCCAAAGTTGTTGGGTCAAAATTTTTGGGTCGATTCGACCCATATTCACTGAGCGGCATTTTTGGGGTCGAAATCGACATGGATTTTTTGAGTCGCCCTTCGTTGAATTCAAGCAAAACATTGGCGATTCAAGGAGGGCAAAATGTGATGGCTCTGCATTTAATGAGCGAATTGATTCAACGCTGATAGATTATCCACCATACTAGAGTCGAATCACAAGACTGCTAAATGACAAGAGAGAGGCTTCAAATTTTAATACACATGTGAAAATATATTTTCAACATAAAGCACTGATTCATCCTAACTTAAGGATACCTCATGGACGTCATCACATTTTCACATACATGTATATAAAATAGCTCAAAGATGCATATTACAAAATCACAGACTTCACCAAAGAGGCCATAAATGTACATCTATACAATTATATCCACTAATCCATGGTGTGAGAAAACATGTACTTCCGGGGTACTATACCTCATCATGGCCGATAAAGCCAAAATTAATATTTCGAGCGACAGATCTGATCTGTAACCAAACATGGATTCATGTAACCAAAATAGCATAGACTCCCGACATTTCCAGAACATGTGTTGGCCCCTATGTAGTTTTTTCGTATCCTGCTAGATGCCAGGGTTGTACTACAAGGAATTAAAATATTATTACAACGCAGAGAAAATAATATTTCATAAAGAAGGTAAACTAATAAGTGATAGATGGGGTATATGGAGAGAACTGTTTAAGGCTGGTCCTACATTGGAGTGAATATCAAATCCCATGCATTTTACGTTACTGTTTAGTATACATGTTTTATGATATAGAATCTGTATTATAATTCAATAAATTCGAAATACCCCATATGTTCCAGTTTTACATTTTCGTGCTGTGATTCTCTGTCGCTTCGAGGTCAAAATTTTTTCTTTTCAGTAAACAAATGTGTTGAAAATATTAAAAAAGTAGAGATGGCTGGAGGGGGCATAAACTTTCATTGATATAAAGCGCCATAACCTAATGGAGTTTTCAGGATTAACGATTTGATGGATCAGCATATTTTGAGGCATTCTTTAAATAGTTTATGTCAAGGTAGGCCTATATTGGATATTTATTCTGAGGTGTGATTTAATAATTCCAGCAATATTGGCGATTACATGATATGATACACAATATATGAACGTCCCCTAAGAAACTTTGATACCATGGCATACATATCGGATTGTGTCATTGATGCCCAGACATGCACACGCCCATCTGTGTGCTCTATTTCTACCGTCACTACATCGCATGACTCCAGTATGGCCGGTTGATGTTGAGTCAGTTCCTAATGAAAGCTCACAGAATATTTGTCTGACACCGAATCAGCACGATGGCAGTATTTACATGTATGTCACATTTCAAACTCCAGCAAGCGACAAGTTATTATAGTTTCCCGTGAAACTGAACTTTTACCGCCCTCTTTCCATGAAAGTTGTCAACCAGCATCATCCGATCGCACTGAGTCACAGCAATGACCAATGAACGAGGACTTTAAAGGAAGGAGTCGGTTTCCTTCGCACACAGTCCCTGGCTCTGTGCCATTAGATTGGATCTAATCTATGTAGATCACCTTATATGAATAAAGCAGCCATATACATGTATCATTTAACAGCCATAAGCCATCATACTCTTTCATGCATGGATGCCATCACATCAGACTGGCTAATGCCAAATTTTCCGCAATGTGCCAGATGATAATAAAACATATCGTTCTTGTTGAATATACAATAAAACGTGGGGTCACCATGTTTTTATTTAACCTAGCGATACAACCGATAAAAGACGTCCTTGCAGTTTTGGTTGTGGGGAATCAGGTCCCCCCCCCCCTCCTCCCAAGATGGGGAATATCCTTGGACGTTCATCTGTAAGGCATTTATTATTTCGCCGTTGAGGTTGAAATTGAATACGGATGAATTTTTTGGTACAGCAAGCATACTCTCCATCCTCAGGGACACTCTGCACTCTCCGACCGTTAGATCGAAATCATGTCATATACTGAGCTGTTTCTACAAAATACAAGCACCGGGTAAATCACGCTTCCATTATGCGGTCAGAAAGGCTGCAACGCTGATCGCTGATTACGGTAAAATCTTACCATATATGTGAGTATATGATATCATAGAAACGTGTACTCTGTTTCCGACACAAATTCACGGGATATTTTCTTGATTAGAATCATGAGTGTACGCGTCTATATTTCACTTCCTTGATGTACAGATACCGATACAATAATTCTAGCGAAAATATGGGCGTTGAGTATTAGTGCAGCAAAGGATGAGCGTGTTTAATACGGAAAAACCCCTTTTGTGAGTGATGTTAGTAAGTTGATTTTTGTCCAATCCAAAACCTGTCAAATTATTTTTACTGGAGGTTTACTCACGAATTTTCAGCCTGGAAAACATTGTGACGGTCAATTTCGTAAAAATGGAATCTGATCCATCAAATGGTGTTCCATGACCTATTTTGAAGGTTTGTCTCCTGTAACAAAAATTGACACCTCAAACCAAAGTTATATTTTGAAGCAGTATATTTGAAAATTTGATTATTTGAAAAAAAAAAACAAGTAAAGTTTTGGTCCAAGATGCGACATTATAGTTGTAATTATTTTCCCCTATATAACTCAAAACTACTAAAATGGACCAGGGAGCACATCTTCGTCAACCATAAATCCATTCTTATACCATTCACCATCACAATGTTTCAATGCTGTTGTACCCATAGACAGCCCTGCACCACGAGTAATCCTCCGACGTTTAGTCGTTTCTTTATCTCAGCCATGTTTTCATTGTGGATTTTGATGTGACCACAATGAATGGCGCGACCACACGGCTCGTATCACCGGGGTTGGGACGCAGTTTCTCACCAACTTCACATTTTGCCTCACGTTAACACTGCATGCAGTGTCAACTCGTTTTGTCGCAATTTTGTGACAAGAAAATTGTGACAAAACGCTTTGCGACTGCATCACATAATGCCTTAACTTTGGACAAAAACCATGCGCTGACATGGTGACAAGAGTAATGGGAAAATGATAGCATAATGCCAAATGATCGTGATCAGGATCATCATTAGCGAGGGAAGGAGGGCGTGACGTCACTGCCGAAAGTGATATCATAACCGGAAGTATTGTCATCATAGGAAGTGACGTAAAACAAGATCAGGGTTCAGTATCAGGTTCAATGACGTCATCATGATCAGGGTCAAATGAATAGCAATGATGTAATCACCGGGTGTGGCGTCATCACCGAAGGAGACGTAATCACAGGAAGTGACGTAATCACTGAAAACGACGTCATCCCAGAAAGTTTCGTAACATATGATCAGGGTGCAGGCAGAGGATCAAGAGCATTTCCCGGATGGGATCAGAGAGGCTTGATCAAGAAGAATCAAGGCGTACGAGAATTTGTAAAATCGGTTTAGGTTCAGTGAATCGAGCCATCAGAATCAAGAATGCGACCGCCATGTTTGAGGACGTAGGTATAATTAGCAAAGAATCGTCGATCGCGTTTGATCACGTGATACCTCGGGTATAAACCGTATAAATCCTTGTAGTTTAAACAAAGTCGGGAAACCTCCTTAAATTTTTCACTCCATATATAAATATTCGATTGGCATGTAAACATTGCGCCAAGCAGAATCGCGTACACGATCATCATCATTGATGACGAAGGTATAATTAACAACCATGTTTGATCAAGAGGGAGTATGACCTAAAGAGTGAAGGATTTAGTACAGTCATTCCATTCGAATCACCACACAAGTACAGATGTATACTATACAACCATTTATTTACATAGAGGTTATTAGGAGGATACGTCTAATACAGGTAACTCAAATTTGATTTTGCAGACTACATTGCGCATGCTCGACTTAGTTGTATCATTATCAAACTGTCTTATTCCAATATGTTAAGATAAAGACAATTAATTAAACAAACTGTTGATAAGAGGAGATAACTCAATCTCGAAAAACATAACGCGTATGCGGAATATAACTATATTATACCCAAACTTCAAAATAATCTATCAGTCCTATACACACACATATATGTATACCTGCGCATCCGCACGCATATAACCACCGGTCTGGCCCTACCCGATAAGAGCTTCAATAGAATACCAGCCATGGTGGATACAGCCTGAGGCCAATGGTTTACAAACGACTATATGACCACTCATTCACTCAACCCCATTTTCATCGTCCTCGACCTCCCCCTACACACACATCTACGCTGATGTAACTCTACCAAGTAGCCAGAGCGAACATCGCCCAATCATACCAATCGCGGTCCTTTGCACTTCCAAAACTCCCCTTTCTTTACTACTCCCAGACCTTTCTTTACTACTCCCAGAGTGCGTTTGCGCATATCAAACTCAGTCTGACGGGTGTTACACTAGGGCACCTCACACGACCCATTCGGACCAATATTGGTCCATCTCGACACCACACGTTCATTCCAATGCCCTTTTCCGCTGTGCATGCGCAGATGAAGGGTATTTCCATTACATCCCCATCCAGTAGAATACTTCCCCACGAATGCTTCAACATGACAGCTCCCGAGGCCCATTCGAACCAATATTGGCCCATCTCGACCTCAAAACGTTCCTCCCGGTGTTCCTTTCGCACAATTCTCTGTCTGCGCATACGCAGATCGACGGTATTTCCACGCCACATCCATTCGGTCGGATGCTCCGACCCAGAGAGGTCAATGCGACTGAATTTGCGCTTTATAAACTACGCGACTCTCATGTAAGTGAGAGCCATGTCATTATTTTGACAGCGAAGAAACTTTACTATCCACCAGTGGTAAAATCAACAGTCGACAGACAACTCGAAATTTCAAACAATTTTGAAAGAACACCCAGGGTTTATACAAGTGTATCTGACTCTGTGGTCTCATCATTGGGTTTTTGTCAAAATAATAGAGATTGAGCTAATTAACTGAAGAGGTTAGTTAACTAATTTTGCTAATAAATTCATCAACTTTACTGAATACATCAATAAAGCTGGTTAGCAAGGGTCTGTTAATTGTAACCCAGAATTTACAATAATTATGAGTTGTTTTGACGTTTATCAATAAACAAAAAAAAAATCAAAAAGGTCCTATGAAAGGTTGAGCAAATGAGGCAAATAGTATTGCTTCGTTTCGCAGTCGACAGAAGAAATAGTTGGGCAGTTTACAGTGTAGTAAATAGTTATCATTCAGTTGGTGTCATATACGTCCGGTAATACAGTATATCACCATGACGACAGAGATACTAATCTGTGCAGTGTAGTCTGTTATTTGATAGAAACAGTTAATGGAGACTGGCCGGAATATCGTACGCGAAAATAATACATGTTTAACACCACCCAAATTTCCGCTCGGAGGTTCCGAATGGATCATTCCTTTTTATTATGCCTCGTGTAATTCGTAATGTTTTCATTGGTTGACAGCCTGTCACGTGTCATTCTACAAATCGTGATATTCAGTGATGATGCAGTCATATCTTGCCTTACCTTTGAATTAATGTCATGTACCACGGCAGAGCGTTGAACATGACAAATGTTCTACGGCGACATCTGCCGGACCAAGAGTTGCCTCCCATAGTGCGCGCGCCAACATACTCCCCAAAAAAATGATTGAAGGTTAGAAAACACTATTAACTGTCCTTCCCTTTTATGTAATAAATGAGCTGGGCACATCCCAAGAAAAAGGAGTTCCCAATAATTCGTTGGTACTAATGACCTACCTTGTCAGAGAGACGGGTTTTTCGCCTAAAAAAATATCGATATCTGGACCCTTGATGAGCGGCTCGATTTTGAGCTACAGCACATTGAAATCCGGTTGTGACCAAATATCACCATGGAAACAGCTTGGGGGTGGGTCATGAAAGATGGGGACAAAATTTTCTTTCTAAAATGTTGCCAGATTCCTTCCATAATTCTCAAAGTCAATTAATTTATAAGAAAAAAATAGCAACCATGCAAATCTTGAGACTCTTTTATGGCCAATCAGGTTCACCGGAAGTTCAAATCCTTGGCTTCATCTTCTGTACACAGAATCTAATAGTGGTTTCACACCTTCATGTGTATCTTCATCGGCCTGATGGTGGCCTGATGTGTATACGTCGGCCCGTTGATGATAGAAATTAGTGAATGTGATTTCAAAACAAGTACTGAGAAACCTCAATTCGCAAGAAGTTCTAGCAAATCTCAGCAGACAAAGCTCCGAATAATATAATATTCATATGTGAATATTACTATTACCAGGTGCTTGTTAAAAAATTGAGTGTAGACATATCTTCATCAATACGTCTACTTACTCCCAAACTGCATTTACTCTGGAAGATTTATTTAACAATCACAAAAAGTTTCTCAGGGAAAGAGGTATTTGTCTTCCAACCAATCATAACGACATACCAAAACTATACTGACTCCCAAAATGCATAAATCACCATACAAAGCTAGATTCATAGCTGGTTCTAGAAGCTGCACCACCAAGCTTCTTTCAACCCTATTGACGAGGGCCCTTCAGGAGGTAAAAGCATTTTGGGAAAGGTATTGCGCCATTATTTCTAAGAACTCTGGCATTGAATGTATGTGGATATTGAAAAACTCAAAATGTCTTACGGAAGAACTTGATGCTAAAGGGCACATACCGTACAGACATGTATCCACATGGGATTTCTCGACTCTCTATACTACAATCCCTCATCAGGACATTATTGACCGTCTAAGTTCATTAATAGTATCTGTGTTCAAGAAAACTGATCGTAGATATATTAATGTCGGCAGCCATAAAGCATTCTTTAGCTCTACTACATACAAGATATATCATTCATGGGATGTTTCTTTGTTTATAGAGTTGCTTGAATTTCTCATTAAAATATCTATGTGAAATAGGGCAACACAATATATCAGCAGCATATAGGTATTCCAATGGGTACCAATTGTGCATCCCTGTTGGCTGACCTGTATCTGTTCTCTTATGAATATGACTATATGCAGGCGCTTTCAGAAACCGATCCATTCAAAGCCCGTTCCTTCTCATTCACCAACCGCTATATAGACGATCTTCTCGATGTGGATAATCGCTATATAAATGACGCAGTGAAGGATATATATCCACCTTCACTGGATTTGAAGGAAACTACAGATAACCCAACAGGCACATCATGTTTAGATCTATATCTCTATAAAAATGAAGCGGGCATTCTCTCTCGTCGACTTTGTGACAAAAGAGATGATTACAATTTCGACATCTTGGCTATCCCTTACTGGACAGTAATATTCCAGTGGGACCTGCATGTGGCGTGTACATATCTCGCTTAATAGCATTTGCTAGATCCTGTGTTAAATGTGACGATTTTAATCAACGTCACAAAATATTGGTGCAAAAACTTTAAAAACAGGGCTATTCCACCAAGCGCCTACACTCAAAGTTTCTCAAATTTGGCGATACATATCGCATGCTGACAGCAAAATACGAACGTAGCGTGCAAGATCTATGACGCTACGTTCCGTAACTTGTGTCCAATTCCGCTTAACCCGGGGCTAGGGGCCGTATGAACCCATGTACTTCAAGATCATCATGGTACTCATATGAACAGTCACAATCAAAGCGTGACTGAGATACATCATTTTTTAGATGACGACTCTATAACGAATATTATGGATTAAGAATACTGATCAGCGATACGGATTTGATATTTTTGGAACATCATGATGTCTCGCCGGCATCATTGAAAACTGTTGACCGCTTCTCTCTTGCAGAAAACAAGCCTATGTTTATGTATACTATGATTGTCTTTTTGAATTTGGTGCTAATACTGTTATATGGGAAATGGAATAGGTCTTTGGATTATGGACGCGGATATTCTCTAATGGACGACTGCTGGATTATGAATGACGGACTAGACGCTTGTAATTGTAATTGACTGAAATATATTCGGCATCTTTTGAAAAGGTACGTAAGATCACCGAGAACGTTACTCATCCAAATTATGCGATGGAGTCGACAAACAAGCCGAGATCGAACAATCGATCTTGACGCGGCGTTATGAAATTAACAACGGTGGCGCAGTGTTGAACACGATATGCTTATGTCACCGTACCATCCTCATTCACATGATTATAAAGTCCCCATTTTATTCAAATATGACATTCGGTATAAAAAAAAAACAACTATTGCATGTTATAGAGTGGGACATCACGATCTGTCAGCTCTCGACAAGTGTTCATCACTTGTCTCGAGCTGACAAATCGTGATGTCCCACTCCATAACATGCAATAATTGTATGGCGTCGGACTATCATACATAGGGTGAAGGACTCATTTATGGAAATCCCCATCCAGCCACAATTTCCGCTGTGTGACACCAGGGGAGATATTATGAAATTTAAATTAAATCAAGTGTGATATATTCTTACACCAACCAATTTACAGATCCCCAGATGTGACTGTAACCCTATTATTTTTAGCAAAATTCCCTGCGGAAGTGCCCGGCTGTATATCCTGTTCACTGAAAACGATTCATATCTATATACAGTAATCATTTAGATGTAAACAGTTTAGTCATATATCTCATCCACTGTGGGGGGCAGATATCTCTATATATGGTATCACCACAGCAGGGAGAGAGAGAGAGGGAATAAAGGTTCAATGTCGCGTTCAGCAATATTTCATCTATATAGCGACGATCAAACAGAATTCTAAGTACTCAAGCCAATAAGTTAGTAATCCAACAGATTAAAACATACACACTTTGAAACTTATGCAACAAACCAATTTCTTTCAAATAACCCAAGATGTCGTCCTCCCTCACCCGACTAAAGATCTTCCAAAGTAGTCGCTCGATAAAAAGCATCTCTTACAATCTTAAAATCTATGAAGTCGGCAAAGATATGTTTCATCGTGAGATTTTCGTGGCATGGAATACACCTTGGGACTGTCTCTTTTTTTAGTAAATATTCGTGAGTTAATCGTGTATGGCCGTTTCTACATCGCCTGAACATGGCTTGATCGAAACGTTTCTGGCTGTTCAGATGAGTATAGCCTACAGTTTGTTTTTTGAACTCATGAAGTTTGTTCACAGCATCCCATAAAGATTGAAACAGCCGTCTCACATAAACACAGATAGAGGGTCTGAAATCGCTATATGGGATCCCAACAGGATCAACCTCATCATCTAGGGCTGCCTTAGCCATTCTATCAGCCTCAGTATTACATTTGATGCCAATAACTATATAGCTTTTGCTTCTGCAGTGAATATCGAACGTTTGCCTGGTAGTCGACAGGTTTTAGTTTTGGAACTAAAGATAGTAGCACATGCTACTCTCTCACCATCTTTAGAACCATCTGTATAAATAGCCTGATGCGATCTCTATTTTTCTTTCAGCAGACCAAATTCTTGTGTATACAAGAGCTGGCTCGTGTTTGCCTTTTTATATTTCGTTATTGCAATATTCACGTCTGGTTGACCCGACTGCCATGGTGGAATTGGTAAGAGCTTATTAGGTAAAATTTGACTAAGCTTAATACCAGCTGCTACAATGTGTGGTTTCATACGAATTTCAAGAGGCGGAATAATGGAGCGTTTCTTTAAATAGAGATCCGCGACCTGAGGTTTGAAAACACAGTTATATGCACGATTCGTGTGATTTGATCGCAATTTTGTGATATATTGCAGAGATAGTTTAATTCTGCGAAGTTCTAAAGGAAATTTATCTGCTATCACCAGAGCACAGCAGACCTAACATGGATATATAACATAAGTGCATCCATGGTGTCACCACTCACAGTGAGCTGATTAGAGGGTTATCATTAAAAACAAATATCCGCTTTGGCAAATTTAGCTGGACAGTTCTCGATGCAGATTCTTGATGATGCTTTTGCCGCTGATTGGTTATTTTACTTTGCCGTGACAAAGAGAAATAATCATGATATTATAATTAGGATAATAAGGCGAATTTCCAAATTCTGCGAAAAAAACCCCAGCGCGTTCAGTGGAAAACATATACTGTAGTTTTCAAAGAATAGTGTAGTCTAGATATTCCAAACTCTGTATTTAACACAGCTGATAACATTAAATATATTTTCACAAAAGTATAAACTTTGACAGTCACTAACGGTAAATTAAGATGGCTGTGTTTCCGAGGCTCAGTGTCGTATGCGAAGTACATCAATCAGCTCATCCTGCTCACCGGGCTGATCCGCAGGCGAAAGCTGGCTTTGTAGCAACTATTGATGCCACAATTGTCGCATTCTCGACAATTTTGTCATTAGCAGTTGTCATGTCATGAAAACATTGAGTTGAAATATACATGTAGTACGCAATATTACCATGAGGTCTATACTGTTCTACTGCTCAATTCGGGTGATCTATAAATAGAACTGACGTAATGATCTATAAATAGAACAGGGTTTCTCCACGGGGAGTCCCCGTGTCTCGATGTATAGCGATGACATCATCGGTGACCAGCAAATTCTCAACATGCCGTATTCCGTGGTATAGATGCATTTCATACATACATCGACCCGTTAGTATAATAAAATAAAGCACGGTACACTCGCTCGCGAAAGGTTAAAAACATCCGTGCAGGTCAGGAGGTGAAATTTAAAATTCTGCACGCAAGGACGACAACTCTGACGGGGATATCCCTGTTGGCGACATTGGTCCGAATGGGTCGCGGAAGGTATCAGTTTAAAGCTCCCGTGGGCGCGCGTATTTGAGAGATTGAGAGGTTATATCGCATGCAATATATGGTCTCATATTGAAGCTCTTACGGTGTAGACCACGACCTGAGGGATGACCATGTTATCAGTGACGTCATTGGTGACGACATCAGTAGCAAAAGCGGGAAGCGAGCATTTTGTGGGTGCGTGGAGGAGGGTTTGAGTGATTGAGGGACCATTCTTGGTCCGAATGAGTCGTGGGAGGAGTCAATGTGTAGCACTCGTGGAGGAGCGTCCGATTGGATAGGTGGGTCGTGGAAGTAAGACTATGGCGTGCATGCACAGATAGGGAATTTTGGAAAAGGGGCATTGGAATGGACGTTTTTGGGGTCGAGATGGACTACAGTTGGTCCGAATGGGTCGTATTGGATGTCATGTTAAAGCATTCGAGGGGAAGCATCCGACTGGATGGGGGTGTAGTGAAAATAACGTCATTCTGTTCGTGCGCAGTAGAAAAATGCATTGGAATGGACGTTTTGGGGATTCAAATTCTCAGCTGTCAAAACAACGAGTGTTCCATTCTCAAATAAACAAAACATAGACGTCAAGCTCTCATTATGAGGCCAGAAAATCGAGTTTAAGAATAGTGTTAAATACCTGGGTATGACCTTTGACCGAAAGACCACATTGACCAATTAATTATTCGATGTAACAAAGACCTGAACCTCAAACTGAGGGGCCAATAAACATAGCCTAATCAGATTATATCAAACCCTCATCAGATCCGGAATAGATTACGGTACAATCGCCTACAATTCAACATTCAAGACCCAGTTAACCCAAACATAATTTTTTTTTGTCTGAAAATCCTTAAAAATCATAGTTCATACTTCACTTTGTATGACAAACATATTGAAATTTTTTTAATCCGATCAGAAACACACGTAATATGGGAGCAAAATGGGCTTTTTCACACTTTCACAGCTGGGTTGATGACGTCACGCAGGGCAATTGCCTGAGAAAAAATAGCGGATAACATGGAAAGCGAGTGCAGTCAAAGCTACGATTCAGATGTCGATTCGAGCGATATCAGCTTCTTAGATGGAAATATTTTTCTCCAAGAAGATGAAATAGACATAGAGGAGGATGATGACGGGCAAAACAACAGTTGTTTGAAGACCAACGACGGAATTCAGCCCTATCAATTTGAGCCGTACGGCTCCGACTGTGGCAGTGACAACCATTCTGACAACGTGGAAGGTTGGAGAGGTCGTTTGTTGAATACAGATTGGTTTGCAACTCGACTGGAAACTTTATTATCGTCATCTATAAGACCAAATGTCCATATATTTCAAACTGTATTGAATGTAGAACGATTCTGTGATGTAAAGAACGAGCACGTTTGTATTGTTGTTACTGGCCGAGACGGCCTTTTCGAAGGGATAAACTCCGGGATTCGACAGTATGGACAGTAAACTGTTGATAACTCTACTGATATACGTCTGATTTGAATTCTGTTTGTTTTCCCATAATCTCCATGAAATACCAATTTCAGAATTATATAGTTTGATAGAAAAACTTTGGACATTCATGGCGAAAAGTAAGCCGTGGTGATGGCATTCACATTTGCTCAATTTTCGACAAATTACTTCAATTAAATTGCAATCGAATAATATTCCCACAATCTCAAATGTCAAGGGATTATGAAAGTATTATTATCACTTCTGTATCTACAGCCAATCACTCCAATTGGTGTTCAGAACCAATAGGTTTTCAGAAAAAAAAACAATGAAAGATGACCGGTTTGCCCGATCACTGTACGACTTTGTTGTTGTTTGATCTACATGCACTCTCACACTTGTAGGTAGATAGGACCCAGCTCCTGTTTTATAATGTATTTTAAAGGGGAAACAAAAGGAAGTAACTCTGCCTACAATTTTTTCATTTTTTTTTTCTCTCATTTTTTTAAATCTTTTTTATTTATTTGCTTATCAAACGTATATATATTAAGAAAGATCATTTTATTATTATGAAATAGTATATGAAATAGAGACTCATCCAGTTTAACAGGGGCGCAAGCAACAAATGCCACATAAGGGATAGCATTCTGGGCGGTCATCAGGGACGCGAGAGCGAGCAGGGCATGTATAACAGCCGGATTTAAATCCCACCTCTGTGCTGATCAAAATCACATCACCACTATGTACCTCATGCAACAATGAAGAAGAAACGTTAGAACAATTGGATCGCCCTCTGTCGTTGGCTACAATATTAAGTCCCCAACCTCCTCTAATAAATAAGGTATACACCATCTTAATAGCTCTCATCAAATCGATTCGCTATTATTCTACTATATAATATTATATGAAGACATTGCCTAATTCACATACTTCCTGATAATCCTCGTGCTTATTTGCAGGGTCAGTAAACCCGAGATTACATCAAACTAATAATTATTCTCTTATAACTAAGCCAAATCATTCTTTTGACTTCAAGAAAGGGTACGGTTGCAACGGAGTTACCTTGATACTGACGGTCGTTCCCTTCATAGCCCTACAAAACAGTATGGCCATAATATACTATCCAAATAAACACTCGGCCAAATTACAAATGTTGTATCATTTCAAGACTAGTAATATTTAATAATTATCTTCCCAATTATATTTGATTCAGATCGAATAATAAATTGAATGATGTGCCTGATTAGTTTCAATTAATCAATTAATTACTAAAATGATGATTATCCAATCTTAAAATAGAACATTAACCTCCTCCTATTTCACCAGTTAATTCAGTGCATATACATGTATCACCAGTGATGATGTCAAATGATCTCCTGCAATGTCATTTGCCTCGAAGAGTTGTTTCCCCTGGTCTTGCCAAAGTTGAACATATATGATCTTTCTGACAAGAGACATCACAAAACCGCAGGTCGAAAAATGGGTTTAGTCGGTAAGAGTTGTTTCCCTTTAATCATCTCCCGCCAACATGGAAACGGAAAGTATATATATCTATGAGGGAAAAACTGTGTGATATTAGTTCATTTACACCTGATAACTATTATGTTCGTCTGCCACTAATATGGGTTCATTCACAGGCAACTAAAGGCCTTACTTCATGGTCTAGGTTAGTTGCATATTCAAACTATATAATGATGTATGGCACACATTCTGCTTTCGGAGAACACATGACGACATGGTCTACCATGCTGATTGCACTGTTTACCAATATTTATCAACTCATTCCGTTGAAGACGGTATGTCGGCACCTCGTCCCACTTCCCTTATATGTGTTGTAATTTTTTCCTGTATATGGCGAGATTCTGCTGGTGGACCTTTCGTCCCCGAGGCCCGCCCCCTGTACAGACCTTTTGGTCTTTGATATATGTTGGCATTTGTGGGAAGTTGATGCTGGATCGACATCGGGCCTTACAGACTAGTCTTTTGTGTTAAATGCCGTCGCTTACATCGGACGACGATACAGCTCACCAATCTCCATGTAGCTTCATCATAGCTCTCTAGATTTATATCTAATACCGCTTATGCCGATGCTAGGGGCCGTGTGGTCATATCATCTAAGTTGCCACATGAACAGGTGCAATAAAAGCGTACCTGAGATACAACATCATATCACGAATCGTGTACATTCTTGGTATGTGCATTAGAATAGGTTAACCAGAAGACTATTCTGTGAAGTGATGTGACGCAGTCCGTATGTCGGCACCTCTTCCCACTTCCCTTATATGTGTTGTAATTTTTCCTGTATATGGCGAGATTCTGCTGGTGGACGTTTCGTCCCCGAGGCCCGCCCCCTGTACAGACCTTTTGGTCTTTGATATATGTTGGCATTTGTGGGAAGTTGATGCTGGGTCGACATCGGGCCTTACAGACTAGTCTTTTGTGTCTAATGCCGTCGCTTACATCTGACGACGATGCAGCTCACCAATCTCCAATGTACCAGTTGTCACAGCGAAACAGCTCACCATTTACCAGTATACGAGTTGTCAGAGCATTTCCATCATAGCTCTCTAGATTTGTATCTAATAACGCTTATGCCGATGCTAGGGGCCGTGTGGTCATATCATCCAAGTTGCGACATGAACAGGTACAATACAAGCGTACCTGAAATGCAACACATATCACGAATCGTTAGATTCATGGTACGTACTTTAGAATAGGTTAACCAGAAGACTATTCTGTGAAGTCATGTGACGCAGTCAGTATGTCGGCACCTCTTCCCACTTCCCTTATATGTGTTGTAAATTTTTCCTGTATATGGCGAGATTCTGCTGGTGGACGTTTCGTCCCCGAGGCTCGCCTCCTCTACAGACCTTTTGGTCTTTGATATATGTTGGCATTTGTGGGAAGTTGATGCTGGGTCGACATCGGGCCTTACAGACTAGTCTTTTGTGTTAAATGTCGTCGCTTACATCTGACGACGATACAGCTCACCGATCTCCAATGTACGAGTTGTCACAGCGAAACAGCTCACCATTTACCAGTATACGAGTTGTCAGAGCATTTCCATCATAGCTCTCTAGATTTGTATCTAATTTTGCTCTCTAGATTTGTATCTCACCAGGTGACCGAGGTACCGAACTTTCTCACTGAATATTTAACACTTCTGGACTTTCAATTTCGCTCCAGCAGCAGCCAGTCGTCTCAGCACAGTTCTGGCATCTTTTATATGCTGGTCAAATGTGGAGCTGTACATGAATACCTCGGCGAGACCGGGCAGACAAAGTTCATCTCGAATACCTTCTAAAACATTATCCACACATCTTTGGAACGCGCTAGGAACTCCTAGGAGCTCGAATGGCACACGTATACATTGGCCCCAAGGCGTGATGAAAGCTGTATAAGGCCTACATTCCTCTTTCACGTAACCTTGATGGTAGGCTTTCTCTTGGTCGAGCACGGAAAACCTTGTGTTGGACCACTGTACCACTCTCATCAGCTTCCATACTACTGGACTGAGGCGGGCTACTCACCTGTTCTGGGATGTGGGTTGCCGATTGAACTCTAATTATTGAGCCGATACACGTTTTTGCCCGTAATTTAACCCTACCTGGCCTGGGGGGGGGGGCGTCACTTTCCGCCCCCCCCCCACCCCTCCGCCCCCACCCACACACCGGTTGGTTCTTGCTTCCACCTCCGGAACGACAAAAAATTGAGAGCTGAAACTCCGTGACTTTTTAAATTATCATATTGGAGTCATTTTCAGCCTATTTATAATACCCCGAGCAGAGGATCATGGGTAAATTCAAAATGGCGGCCATGTGGGGTACCAGAATAGTGATGTTCTCGACATATTTCTTCAAAATATTTGCTTTCTTTGTTGGAAAGTGGGTAAAATCTAGTTTATTTGATATCAGATTATTATTTACTAATTTATCATGTAGCTTTTGCGAAGAAAAAACAAAAATAAAGAATTCGGAAATTCTGACCGAAAAAACGAGCGACGATACAGCTCACCCATCTCCAATGTACGAGTTGTCACAGCGAAACAGCTCACCATTTACCAGTATACGAGTTGTCAGAGCATTTCCATCATAGCTCTCTAGATTTGTATCTAATACCGCTTATGCCGGTGCTAGGGGCCGTGTGGTCATATCATCCAAGTTGCCACATGAACAGGTACAATCGTTAGATTCTTGATATGTGCTTTAGAATAGGTTAACCAGAAGACTATTCTGTGAAGTCATATGACGCAGTCAGTATGTCGGCACCTCTTCCCACTTCCCTTATATGTGTTGTAATTCAAACCTATCTGGCAGCATTCTTAATATAATCGTTCATCTCGAATACCTTCTAAAACATTATCCACACATCTTTGGAACGCGCTAGGAACTCCTAGGAGCTCGAATGGCACACGTATACATTGGCCCCAAGGCGTGATGAAAGCTGTATAAGGCCTACATTCCTCTTTCACGTAACCTTGATGGTAGGCTTTCTCTTGGTCGAGCACGGAAAACCTTGTGTTGGACCACTGTACCACTCTCATCAGCTTCCATACTACTGGACTGAGGCGGGCTACTCACCTGTACTGGGATGTGGGTTGCCGATTGAACTCTAATTATTGAGCCGATACACGTTTTTGCCCGTAACTTAACCCTACCTGGCCTGGGGGCGTCCGACCCCCCCGCCCCCACCCACACACCGGTTGGTTCTTGCTTCCACCTCCGGAACGACAAAAAATTGAGAGCTGAAACTCCGTGACTTTTTAAATTATCATATTGGAGTCATTTTCAGCCTATTTATAATACCCCGAGCAGAGGATCATGGGTAAATTCAAAATGGCGGCCATGTGGGGTACCAGAATAGTGATGTTCTCGACATATTTCTTCAAAATATTTGCTTTCTTTGTTGGAAAGTGGGTAAAATCTAGTTTATTTGATATCAGATTATTATTTACTAATTTATCATGCAGCTTTTGCGAAGAAAAAACAAAAATAAAGAATTCGGAAATTCTGACCGAAAAACCGAGCGACGATACAGCTCACCGATCTCCAATGTACGAGTTGTCACAGCGAAACAGCTCACCATTTACCAGTATACGAGTTGTCAGAGCATTTCCATCATAGCTCTCTAGATTTGTATCTAATACCGCTTATGCCGGTGCTAGGGGCCGTGTGGTCATATCATCCAAGTTGCCACATGAACAGGTACAATCGTTAGATTCTTAATATGTGCTTTAGAATAGGTTAACCAGAAGACTATTCTGTGAAGTCATATGACGCAGTCAGTATGTCGGCACCTCTTCCCACTTCCCTTATATGTGTCGTAATTCAAACCTATCTGGCAGCATTCTTAATATAATCGTGCAATTAATCAACACAATGATTACTATTTCCGAGGATCCTCTTACCTGAAAATAGATAAAACGAAACAGCTATATTACAGCTTGAACACGTTTGTTTATTCCGGGAGAGCAGTGCCGAGCTCCACCTGGCGGTCACCTTAGAACACAACCGAATTGCCGAACGGAGTAGCCCCCCTTAGACCGTCCCAGTTCCCCAAACTACGTGTTCTATACAGCTATGCCCCAACATTCACCCCATCCCCCGTTTAACAAATGTTGTCCCCAACATTTCCACTATTCCACCATACTCAATCCTCATATAAAGTCTTAACACATCCCCAAAACATCTTGGACCCCAAAACACTCCATGAAAGCAAGTGACAAAGTCGACATGCTGTGCTGGCCGATTCTAACAAAAAAACGTGGCCAGTAGACCCATATCGAGGCAAGACTGTCCCCCAAGAACATGTCTCTAACAATCTGTCCATCCAGTCAAGAACAGCAAGTGCCTACACCCAAACTACAGGAGTACACAGTCTTTTGCTTACGTCATTCACAGCCGGTGAAACTTGTGGACTCCCTATCTGGCCGTATGTGAAACCGGGGGCCGATTTCCCCTGTCGCCTTGGCCGCTGGTTAAGAGTTTCGGGTTCTACGATTGCTTCTGTAGCATCCAAGTTCTGTGATTCCACGTCCCTTGCCTCCATTTCCAGATTGGCAGGGAAGAAGCCTACGGATTCTGGCTGGAGACTACCATTTGGTACTCACGCCAGTCCTCATCCGATGAGTCGCTGGAAACACAACCCAAAACACTGGCCGGAAGATGCCCTGCAGAGCGCTTGTTTTTGTTCGCTGAGCGGTATCCGGTTACAAGTGCCCCACACTCGAGCGGTATATCATTGCAGGGTAGGAGGAGATTTCTATGGATGACACGTGTTCCTCCCTTACCTCTTTCGGATTTAATCATGTGCACAGGCTATCTTTAGCCATCCGTTTCTCGACGATGTAGAGAGTGTCTTCCCAGTATGATGGGAGTTTTCCAGGTCCTCCTCGCTTGCTTAAGTTCCGAACCAGTACTCTGTCCCCTGCCTGTAATGCAAGAGATCTTGCCCGTTTGTCATAGTGGCGCTTTCCCAAACGTGCATTAAGGGCTGCCTCCTTTGTGGCCACCTCATAGGCCTGTCGCAAGTATTTACTCCACGTCTCCACACACTCACTCCTGCTGCGATTCGTCGTTCCTGATCCTGATCCAAACAGCAAGTGAGTTGGTAAACGAGGATGTCTACCGAAGAAAGAAAGAAAGAAAGAAGGGAGAAAAGTCAGTCGACGAATTGTTAGTGCAGTTGTATGCCTGCGTAACTTTATTCTGGTGGTCTTTCCATGAGGCCTTAGCCTCTCTGGGCAGTGTACGCAGCATCGACAGAAGGGTTCGACTAAACCTATCCACTTGTCTATTGCCTTCTGGGTGGTAAGGTGTTCTGGGAAGGGCTATGCCACAGCGCTTCTGAAATTCCTGAAACAGCCATTTTTCAAATTCCTGACCCTGATGACGGTATAAGCGCTGAGAAAACCCGAACCTCGGAATACAATCGCAGAACAGATGGTCAGTTGCAGCTCCAAATTCCAATTTCCCGGAGTGCAGATTGTAGTTTGCTTCAGCAGTGGCCACGTGCGGCATCCATAGACAATGAATCTCAAGGTACCTTGGTCATCCTCTTGGAATAAGACGACTCCGAGCCCCTTCCCCCAAGCATCAGTATGTAGAGCAAAGGATCGAGTAAAGTCCGGATATGCCATAACTGGACAATCACAGAGCGTGTCGACTAGCTCACCCAGCTGTGATTGATGGGCTGACGTCCATTCTATTTTCTCCTTCGCTGTCTTGTCCCTACCCTACGCTTACCTGGTTTGCCGTTCCTAGTGCTTCCTGGTACTTCTTTGGTCTTCAGCAAGTCGTATAACATCTTTGCTCGACGGAAAAAGTCAATCACCTACCGGCGGTAGTACCTGATAAAACCCGTAACCGTCCACAACTTTCCCAGTGTAGATGGTGACTTCTGTTTCAGGGCTTGTATTGCTTCTCTATCAGCCGGATTCATTGTATATCCTTTGGAACTCACCAGGTGACCGAGGTACCGAACTGTCCCCCTGAATATTTAACACTTCTGGAGTTTCAATTTCGCTCCAGCAGCAGCCAGTCGTCTCAGCACAGTTCTGGCATCTTTTATATGCTGGTCAAATGTGGAGCTGTACATGAATACCTCGGCGAGATCGGGCAGACAAAGTTCATCTCGAATACCTTCTAAAACATTATCCATACATCTTTGGAACGCGCTAGGAACTCCTAAGAGCCCGGATGGCACACGTATATATTGGCCCCCAAGGCGTGATGAAAGCTGTATAAGGCCTACATTCCTCTTTCACGTAACCTTGATGGTAGGCCTTCCCTTTGTCGAGCACGGAAAACCATGTGTTGGACCACTGTACCACTCTCATCAGCTTCCATACTGCTGGACTGAGGCGGGCTACTCACCTGTACTGGGATGTGGGTTGCCGATTGAACTCTAATTATTCAGCCGATACACGTTTTTGCCCGTAACTTAATCCTACCTAGCCTGGGGGTGGCGGCACTTTCCGCCCCCCCCCCCCCACCTACCTGTTGGTTCTTGCTTCCACCTCTGGAACGACAACAAATTGAGAGCTGAAACTCCGTGACATTTTAGATTATCATATTGGGGTCATTTTCAGCCTATTTATATGACCCCGAGCAGAGGATCATGGGTAAATTCAAAATGGCGGACATGTGGGGTACCAGAAAAGTGATGTTCTCGTCATATTTCTTCAAAAGAAAAAGTGGGTAAAATCTAGTTTATTTGATATCAGATTATTATTTACTAATTTATCATGCAGCTTTTGCGAAGAAAAAACAAAAATAAAGAATTCGGAAATTATGACCAAAAAATCTTTTTGAATATGACGTCACCGTGACGTCATCATGGCGGCCATCTCAGATTTTGTACATTTTCTTGTAGAGCTTGACCCAAAGATATAGTGTGGTAAGTTTCAGCCGGCTAGCCTTAGCGATGGCGAAAATATATAGGGGGCACCTTCCCCCCCCGACTGCGCCTCCCCCCCCCCCAGGCTGCGATACGCCCCCAATCGCCCAGGCCAGATAGGGTTAACATCATGTTGCATAGTGTTCATCAACCTTACCTGGTTGGAAGACCGTTTTCCTGTACCCAAACTTATCACAGATTCCAGGACCTCCACCCTTTCTAGCCTGGGATTCTCAACATTTGGCTCAAACAGTACCATGGATCCACTAACCAAGGGACCAGTCCGAACAAAGCACTTGACATCAGCAGCTTGCCCACTATGGAGTGTTATCCACTGCCAACCTTATAAGGACTTGACTCAGTATGCTAGGTTTGTCTTCTTTGAGGAGATTTACAACCTGGTCAACTTTAGACAAGGATTCCTGAACTACTCTGACAGCAGATTCCGTCCTCTCAGATTTTCTAACATTACCTAAATAATGTTCTATGACATTGTACCCAACCATTACATGGTTGACACGGCTAGTGAGGAGACTAAAAATGGTACTGTGAACTGTGAGGTGTTGCCTTCCAATAATTGGAGGGTAATTTCCACCCAATCATCCAATGGTATGGCCGAACCATTCGCAGCAAGGATGTTCAGTGATGTTTCCTCAACCAACAATTCATGAAGAGACCTGACATGTGACATACAGTTATGTTTTACAAGCCATTCCCGAGGTATAATGCACAACTGTGCGCCCGTATACCACACTACCTCACTCTTTATCCCATTTAACATGCATGTCATAGTACATTCTCGACCTACTGCTTTAACCAGTCTGGTTTGCTGTTGTTCCCTACCCATTTAACTCTTCCACAGTCCAGTGTTTGCAGTCTTGCTTAGAGACTGTTTGTATTGCTTCACACAACATTTTATGTTCATTCCAATGGACTCTCTGACAACCTTTATCGCAATAGCTGACAGTTTAGCAACCACTACAGGGTAGAGTCTGAATGGAATGTTCGCCACAGTAGATGCAATGTGACGTTTTTTTCCATTATTTTTCATCATAGGTTGTCCATCATCTATGGTCAGTACCCGTTTCCCTGGTTCTTCTGATTTCACCGTATCTTGCAGCCAACTATGTAGTGTTCCGAACTCCGACAGAAATGACAGTGGGAGCAGCGATCGTCACTTTATTGCCAAGCTTCACAACAACGGCATCTTCCCACAGATGAGAGATTGTTTTCAGGACCACTCAATTTTCTCTCGTGAAAATTCTTCGTTCACGGCACCCACCAAAGTACAGAGAAACGTCTGGACAATTTTATTGTACTCGACTTGTGAATTGAAGGATCGTGAATATAGCGTTTTCCTCTCTAATCTGGTATTTCACCATGAAAGTTTCGACAGACACGTGTTCTGCACCGATCAATATTTCCCCGCCAGACGGGAGCAGTCCGAAATTTTTCTGCTGGGATAAACGGCAGCCTGAAGGGTAGGCCACGTGCGTATACTCGTCCAATCGCTGATCATACACAGGCTGTTTATCGGACAGACACGTAGAATAAATGTTGACGTTTCTAAGATATTAAAGCTAAACGCGTGTGTTCATGACACATGATTTTCCCTATATGGACTGCAATTACGGACAATTTTAAAATATACAGGCCAAATAACAGAAGAAAGCTTTCTATTTTTTGGTTTATTTCACGTCAAAGATAGTGGATTTGCCGGGAATTTTCGGCGATATACCGACACTATATCACTATCCTTGAAAACGCATTCATAAAATAAAAAAATCTAAATACTTTTTCTCTCATCTCGAGTATCAGGATCATCAAAATATAAATATCATTTCTGTCTCTTCAACCCTTTCATGTGATATTTACCGGAAAAGTGTAACACGATTCGCCAGTGAAGTATTGAAAATGCACTCTGAAGTGGGCGAATTTAAAGAGAATTCCCCCGCAAAACATTATTAGAAAACATTATAAGAAAAATCGACCATAGAGGTTCATGTCCCCCGCTAGCAGCACCAGTTATGGCGGATTACATCCACCATAACTGGCGCTGCTGCTGCGGGAGCCATGGACCTCTATGGTCGATTTTTTTGGTCGATGATATCTCATCTCATTGATGAAGAGTATGATTTGAAAATAGAGATATTGCTGATGAGCTTAACATAATCTAATACAGCGGATGGCACCCAGATTGGATTATGCACATCCAACTTCCCTCTCACCAATGTCCATGCACTCCCCAAGTTTGAAGTAGATTGGTTGAATCGTTCTACAGTTATTGTCCAAACAAGATCTAAATGCTGAAAATCTAAGATGACTGATGGTGGCCATCTTAAATTACACAGGTAACTGAAAAGCAATGACAAATGTCCTCTAACCGATGTCAAGCCAAACTGTAAATTTGAAGTAGATCAGTTGAACCAGTTGAGTTGTTGTCTAGATAAGATGCAACTGCTTAAAATGCAACATAATCCAATATCGCTTGTAGATGGCAGCCAAATTGGATTATGCTCGTTCATGAAAAACCAATCCTATCCGGTATCTCATTAAGGTGAAGGAACTCTCCAAGTTAGAAATAGATCAGTGGAATCGTACTCCAGCTAGTGTCCGGACAAGATGAACTGCTTAAAACCCAATGAAATCCAGTATGGCTGATGGTGGCCATATTGGATTAAGCACGTCCTTTGAAAACAATCCTAATCCTCCTCTCAACAATGTCAAGGCACTCCCCAGGTATGAAGTAGATCGGTTGAATCGTTCTCGATTTATTGTCCGGACAAGATCCAACTGCTTATAATCCAATATGGCTGACGGTGGCCATATTAGATTACGCACATTGCTGAAAAACGATCCCATCCGTCCTCTCGTCAATGTCAAGGCACACCTCAAGTTTAAAGTTGATCGGTTAAATCGTTCACGAGTTATTGTCCGGACAAGAAAATCTAAGATCCAGCAGCTTATAATCCAATATGGCTGACGGCGGCCATATTGGATTATGCACATTGCTGAAAATCAATCCCAAACGGCTTCTCGCCGATGTCAAGGCACTCTCCAAGTTTGAAGTAGGTCAGTTGAATCGTACTCCAGTTATTGTCCAGACAAGATCAAACTGCTTAAAATCCAATGAAATCCAGTATGGCTGATGGTGGCCATATTGGATTAAGCACGCCCTTAAAAAACAATCCTAATCCTCCTCTCAACAGTGTCAAGGGACTCCCCAGGTATGAAGTAAATCGGTTGAATCGTTCTCGAGTTATTGTCCGGACAAGATCCAACTGCTTATAATCCAATATGGCTGACGGTGGCCATATTAGATTACGCACATTGCTGAAAACAATCCCAACCGTCCTCTTACCAATGTCAAGGCACACCCCAAGTTTGAAGTTGATATCGGTTAAATCGTTCACGAGTTACAGGATTACGGAATTACGGACACCGGTGTTTCTAAGTCCCCCTACTAATAAGTAGCGGGGGACAAAAAGGCCGAAGATACAAAAATGATATAATATTATCATGGTCCTGTAATACTCGCGATGAAAAATATTTATTTATATTTTTACTGTTTTCGTGCGTTGTCAAGGAAACTGATCAAAAACTAGTGTCGGTATATCGCGAAAATTTCCAGGCGAATCGACACCATTTTTCCCCGTTAAACTTTTCCGTATCGCCCTGAATAACAAGACAATATTTATCAACCTAAATATTTTCTGAAACGGGTATCTCTCCAAGTTTAATAATAGCTGAACAGAATTCAGATCAGTAAGATATCGGCTGAGTTATCTGTTGATTACCTTTTC
>JAVTVY010057407.1:0-30461 GCA_036873755.1 Hanleya hanleyi | reverse complement strand
GGACCTGCATATGGCGCATACATATCTCGCTTAGTAGCATTTGCTAGATCCTGTGTTAAATGTGATGATTTTAATCAACGTCACAAAACATTGTTGCAGAAACTTATAAAACAGGGCTAATCCACCAAGCGCCTCCACTCAAAGTTTCTCAAATTTGGCGATACATATCGCATGCTGATAGCAAAATACGAGAGTAGCGTGCAAGATCTATGGCGTTACGTTTCGTAACTTGTGTCTAATTCCGCTTAACCCGAGGCTAGGGGCCGTATGAACCATGTACTTCAAGATCCTCAAGGTACTCATATGAACAGTCACAATCAAAGCGTGACTGAGATACATCATTCTTTAGATGACGACCTTACAACGAATATTATGGATTAAGAATACTGATCAGCGATACGGATTTGATATTTTTGGAACATCATGATGTCTTGCCGGCATCATTGAAAACTGCTGACCGCTTCTCTCTTGCAGGAAACAAGCCTATGTTTATGTATACTATGATTGTCTTTTTGAATTTGGTGCTAATACTGCTAATACTGTTATATGGAATATGGAATAGGTCTTTGGATTATGGACGCGGATATTCTCTAATGGACGACGGCTGGATTATGAATGACGGACTAGACGCTTGTAATTGAAGTATTCGTGACGTCTCGTAAAGACTTATAATGCATCAGACTTCTCAGTCCACCCATGAACTCCTTGGGGGTATCGTATTGACCTTCGGGTAGTTTGAGTCGAGTTTCTTGTCCTTCGTAGGTCACCTCGTACCATACTTCATTGGCTCGCACGTTGTACCACGAGTAAGGGTATTGGATATCCACGAGTCCACATTCCCAGCGTCCAGGTAAATGCAACGGTTGCGGTAACTGGGTCACGTACTTGGTCAAGGTGTTGTCAGGAAACACATCAGCCGAGCTGTTACTGGGTAGGGTGAGGTAAAACATGACGACTGAGCTTTCCTGCTGCTGCTGTTGGTTTTAATACTTCTCCCAGCCCTTGGGCGCTAATCGTCGTGATGGTCGCGGTGACTTAGCTCTTGGTGGTTGCAGGGGGTGGCGTGGTAAAAGGGGTGAAAAAGTAGGTGCCCGCCGTGGTGGTGATTTGGGGGGTGACTCCGGTTCCCAAGGTTGTGGTGAGAGTCGTGGTGCACGACTGGGCGATTGCATAAAGGCCCAGCGCTGGGGGTTCCCCACCAATTCCTGTGGTACATGCATGTCTTTCAAGCCTTGAGCGAAGACCTCCCATCCTCGAGGATTCGTGTGCGACCTGCGTTGACGCATCAGGTCATTCATTAAATCCGTCATGTGGGTACCGGGACCACCTGATTCTGTACCAGTAGTTCGCCTTTATCATTCCAAGTCATGTTAGGATTCTGTTTCATCCGTTGTAATACCAGGCCAGCTTGTTTCTTGAACGATGCAGGTACACTCTTCAGGATTTCGTCTTCGACCCACTGTGGAGCTGTGGGTGGTACCCCTGGTGATGAAGGGTGTTGGAGCGGTGCTGAGGTCGGTGGTGTGTCGCGTGGTGGTGGTGGTGCTGGGGTAGAGAGGGTTTTGTATTGGTCCATGAACGTCATGTACCGCTGAAGCGTCTCATTGTACTGTTGTACTTTCTCACTATCGCTTAACCCCGGTCTCTGTAAGATCTGTTGCATCTCTTCATCGAGGGTGTTTATCGTCTTTACCGTAGAGGGTACGGGGTAGGGCGATTGGAGGTTTTGAAGGAGCCGAGGTTCGACGAGGACCATTTTTTTCGTGTGGATCATTGTCGGCCGAAGAGTTCACCCAATACTGGACCCAACACGGAAGCGGCCAACGGTGCTAAGATGGCCCCGAGAAAGCCGCCTTTCTGTAACACCTTTTTCTTTAGTGTTTGAGAGACTTGCTTCTGGACTAAGGTTCGGAGACCTGTCTTATGCTTGGTCAACTTGGTCTTCTGAGCCCTAGTCAGTGGTACGTTGCCTTTTAACAGATTGTACCCGATCTCGCACAGACAGCGTACAAGGTCAGGGTCCGCACCGCGTACAATGGTTCGAACCAACTCGGGTGGGGCCGTCTTCAATACACGGAGCGTCGGGGCGTGCTTCCGTACTCGCGCAGACATCATGTACAACTAATGCCAGAACCCACAACTCTGCCCTTTTTATCTATCTCAGAGAACAGAGACAAAGTCAACCATGATGTGGTATTCATTCTTTTTATTATCCCCATCATCAAAACACACACACCCCAGCTGGGGGGACCACTGTGGGTGTGTTTACATTATTTTTGCATGTACACGTGGTGAGTCTCTCCGGGAAAGATGCCGGTGCGTAGTCGAAGGTGATCGGGGGTGGCTTGCTTGAGGTCGAAGAGCATATACCCGTGCTGAGGGGTTGTCGCATCTTTAAAGGCTTCCAACGCAAACGCAGTGCGTCCAGGGTACATCTGTCTCGCCAGGTGCAGCAGTTGAGTGGTATCTCTCGGGTTTTTGAAGACCACCATGTAGTGGGCATTTAAGCTGATGTTCCGATGTTCTTTGTTTTTACTGAAGAGATTCTGCACAATGTAGATGATGCTGAGCCGTCGATGATGGCTGCCTTTGGTAAAGAGTTGGGTGACCCGACTGTCCGTCTCCGCCATGAGATCATCCAGAACCACCAAGGTGTCGGGTTCCAAATCGGCCAGGTTGGGTAGGCCTTCCACGAACGTGATGTGGGGCATTGCTGCATACGCTGCCTGCCATTCTCCGTAACACCACACGACTCGGGCAATGGGTGGAGTGATCATGCTGTTGGCGTGTTCGAGGAGCTTCCTGACGAAGTGCGTTTTGCCGGAGCCCGTCGGTCCTGCGATGACGCAAGTGAAGGGATGCTGCCAACGGGGGTCCATGGTTGGAGGTGTATCCGCTGTCGTGGTAACCCGCTCTTGTAAATTTGATACGAGTGAACTGGAGTGGTGGGTACAACGTCGGTCGTCGTTGTCTGTTCACTGCGAGTGATGATGGTGGTGGGTACAACGTTGGTCGTCGTTGTCTGTTCACTGTGAGGGATGAAATCCGGTGGGTTTTCAGACGTAGTAGGTGTACTTGGTGTAGGTGTTGACTCTATACTTGGTGTGGAGCTCGTTGTGGCTTGTACACGGGGTGTGGTGATGACTGGGCTCGATACGGGGTTGACTGGTGCTCTCTGTAGACCGGTTTCACTGATGGTTGGTGTTCTCAATTGGTTAAGTAACGTGCTGACATAGGCTACGTCGTAAAACACACCTCCGTACAACACACTCAGCAGGGTTAGCAATATCACCACAAAGCCCACTTGCGCTTTGCGCGTTTTGGGAGACGCTGTGTTCAGAGGCAGCTGCTGCTTGTCCATAGCACCGTGGTCGGACGTGGAATGAAGGATGACGATAGTGGTGTCTGGCTTTATAGTCGTTTCACCTGGTTGGCTGCGACCCAGGAATTGAAGGAACTGGGCCAGCCTTGCCATTTCACGAAATGAAACAGTTTCCCACGTCGACGTTCCGTTTTCAAAATCTGCTCCACCGTGTAGTAGTCTTGCTGTGTTTTTACGACAGGCTGTAATTCCGGCTCGTAAAACGTGCCTAGCAACGGTTCCCCTTGAAGATCTTCCAGTTCATAGACTCGCCGCCGTCGGGGTAGGCGCCGTTTAATCAGGAAGTGCTCATCGCTCCAGTTGGGCAAGTAACTTTTCTCGAACTTGCCCTTGACTTTACTGATCCGTACAGGGTCCCCAACCTTGAACATCTCCTTCGGTGCTCGTTGCGATTGTATGGGGTACAAGACACGCCGGACTTGGGCTTCATTGCGTTGGGTCACGGTAATGGGGGCTCTCTCTATACTCCGGTGATAGGCTCGATTGTAACCACTGACAAGTTTCGGGAGAACATCGATGTACCGCCTTGTATTCTTATAGGTGAAATATTTATACATACGGCCTTTGAATGTCCTGTTGAACCTTTCCACCACGAAAGCCTTGGTCTCGTTGCACGTATGGAAGAAGAAGACCTTCTGTTTCTTGAGAAAGGCTTGGAACGGTCTGTTGAGGAATTCCGTGCCTTCGTCGGTTTGCAAATACAAAGGTTTGCGCCCGGTCTTGAAGATATCTTTGAACGCCGCTATGAGATTCGCCCCCGTTTTTGTCCGGATGGGTACCACCCACGCATACTTGGATAGGATATCGATGCACGTCAAGATATACCGATTCCCATCGTTGTGTTTGGCAAAGGCGCTCATATCGACCAAATCCGCTTGCCACTGGGCATCTATTCATCCCACGATGACCCGGTTCCGTAGAAAATGGCGACGGACAGCTCGATGTAAGATATAGGTGTCTTGTTTTCTTAACCAATCTCGGACTTGGGCACGTTGTATCCCGCTTCATGGTGACAAAATGATGATGGACCCGGAGAGTATCGCTTATTTATAACAAGTTTCTACCACCGTTGTGTTGGTTGACTGAGTCTTGCCGGATAGTCTATAGCCTCGTTGTCTGGTTCATTACTAGACAGTTGTTCATTGGGTTCAGCCAGCGCGGCCTCAATAGCACGAGCCCACCCCAACTGGTCTGGTGACCGCTCGTCCGGTGTAAACAGCTGGTCCACAATAGGCACCACTTTCTCCAAGGCTGTCCACAGGTCAGGGTCTAGAGTGAAGCTTTGCGTAGGATCGTGGTAACGCCCCACACGGGCAAAGAAGGGTCCACGGTGTACGTAGTTGGCGTTCTCGAGGTGAATGAGGTTTCCGTCGAGCTCACCGCTCAACACCCGTTTAAATTTGGTCCAGCCATCACGGTGTAGGGTAACCGTAGTGGATGTGTACTCCGAACCCCACCCACAGACATCCCGATCTTCCACGATGGTAATTTTATCTTCATAGACGTGTAACCCCACCTGCGGTGCAAGGGGCAGGATGGCTCGTAGGACTGGTGACATGGTTGATCCAATGACGAAGGATGAATGACACACACGCAGACTGTCTCTCGTATTTATAGTCAGGTCCCTCGGTGACATGGTTGACCCAATGACGAAGGGTGAATGACGCACACTCTGACTGTCTCTCGTATTTATGGTGAGGTCCCACTGTCATCGCCGCAGCGCCAGGGTCAATAGGGCACAGACCATGACTGGGCCAACCAGCCGTCGTTGGTTCCGGCGTGAGCGCTCGTGGTCCATAGCCCGGGCATCAAGGATGGCTGTCATAGTCCAATAGTAGTGAGTGATAGCACACCTCTCCATCGAGTGCACTCTGTCGAGGACCGCTTCTGTGAACTCTTTCAGGATCTGGCGTCGCCCCTCGTTGTCGTCACCATCTGCAAACATGGACCGAACCACCGCTCGTTAACCCGTGAATGAATTAACCACGGCCGCATGCTGTAAAATGCGAGTGGCATAGGGTTCGGTCTCCGTCATGGCTCTGCAACCGTAGATAGGCCGATGAATGCAGCAATGCCCTGAACATTTCCACTTTTATACGTTTTTTCTGACATTCCTGTGTTTTCGGTGACCTCCGTGTACGACATTGTGGGGGTTTTCCACAATGTCGTCCACCTTCGTGTCTTTTCGGTAAAGTCCGTGTCTTTTCGGTAAAGTCCGTGTCTTTTCGGTAAAGTCCGTGTCTTTTCGGTAATGTCCGTCAAGGGACTACTTTTTCTCCGCGGAAGCTTTCTTCCGCGACCGCATCACCGCGGATGAATACAAAGGTATTTGCGGGCCGGGCCGGGGGAAAAACCCCAGTCAGGGTGTACATTCCGTGGGACTACTTTCTGTCCGCGGAGGCAGACCGCATCACCGCGGATGAATACAAAGGTCAAAGAACTATTTTTGACCTGCAAAAATTGGAACTCTCCTGTATTCGGAGGTATTTTTTGGTCACAAGTCTGGTGGCGCCCTCTGGCGGCTATCTTCGGAAAAATTGTTCAAACAAGAGTTATCTGCCCTTAAATCGGAAAGAATTTCCACTTACTATACTACTCAGTTATTCCCGTTGATCCAGTCATGAGCCCCATTGCCTTGCAATTAAGCGAACAGCAAAACATTAAACTTTATGTCAATCTCTCGTACGAAATATTTCATTTTTGGCATTCCAAATTGCACCTCATTGAAACCAAAATCTCAATAAACTACACATGGTCCTTTCTGTTCGTTACTCTTCTGTTGACATATATAGGTCGACCGGACACTAGTTGTCCTGGACTCCATGGTCCAGCAGATACCATGGTCACGGACATCAGTGATATCAGGACATTGGTTTCTGTTGATAGGGTAAATGTTTCCAAGTGTAGATTTTCGTATCTCGACTTTAGTATTTTCCAAACGCATGGCACGCAGACCCATACCATGGTGTCCGAACCCTCATCTGTCGGACCACAGTTGCTTCCACACCGGAATACAACATCTAATGGCTGGTCATATAAATATTTTCCGGACTGATCTACAGCATGAATGCACTTTACTGGACAGTGAACTGTTATATTCACCTACCGAGACAGGCAACTAATTCGTTGGACAGATCTGAGAAATAATGTGCTTACCTTGACAATCAGAGTAACGCAAACCGGATTTCCAAGAATGAGAGCGGTTTGTGTATCCAACTTTACAAAAGCAATTTTTCACTGGCCGGCCACTGATGGCGAAACACAATGAGCTGTCGTCATTGCAGTATCTTTTTCCGTCGCAGAATGTATCTGAAATTGTAGATAACACGACAGTAACAATAACAATTCGAATCCGTGTTCAAATGAAACGCTTTTCTGAATAAGCACAGACTGCTACAGGTTCCGGGTTACGATACTGGTCACAGGACTTCGTTGGAAGTAGGATGAATCCCATAGTGTATTTGGAGATTGTGAGTTTGTTTTTGAAGACAAAAACGACTCCGTACAGGGAGATCCTATAGGCTGTCGCTAAAATACCCGTGTCGAAAAATGACAATTTCTGAATTTCTAATAACCAATATGACCTTGACGAATAGAAAAAGTTGTCAGATTTGACACTAATGGACAACAGACGATTTATTTCAATCCAGTACAATCATGGCGGGTACTATCCGTGTTTCCGATGCAGTCATTCCTACGGCAAGGGCGTAGA
Organism: Hanleya hanleyi; assembly: GCA_036873755.1. Classification (NCBI taxonomy): domain Eukaryota; kingdom Metazoa; phylum Mollusca; class Polyplacophora; order Lepidopleurida; family Hanleyidae; genus Hanleya; species Hanleya hanleyi. The sequence goes on along the minus strand of JAVTVY010057407.1, from coordinate 23,367 downwards.
CAAGGGGGGGCTTGGGGGGGCTTCAGCCCCCCCAAATATTGACATCCGGCAAAAAAAAAAAAAAAAAAAAAAAGAAAAAACGAAAAAAGACAGAAAAAAGGAAAGAAAGAAAGAATGAAACAGGAAGCAAACATAGCAGAGAAGTAAATGTTTAGCTTGTGACATATCTTTATCAATTGTTGCATATTACAGGGGAAGTAAAATTATCACCAACAATGCTTACCAGAAGGGCTAGACTAATTGCAATCTGCTAGAGAACAACGCAAAAGTTTGGCGATATCGGACTCAAAGACCCCGTGTGATTTTCTTCGAGAAACGAATAACGTGCTCCAATTCAATCACATATTGCTCATTAGGACGAAAAACACGTTGGCTAAAAAGATTTTTTCAGAACTTTTTCACCATAAACTTTTTTTTGATTGAGATCCCAGTCATTTGTTGAGTATTTATTTATTCACAAGCGAGAGATACGAACTCTCGAATAATTTTCACGGAGAAACCCTAGAAATACAGGTAAAACATCTAACCTAGACACAAAGTCACTATTTAACTGGTGTAAATTTGATGAATATGGATAATTTTCTCTACTATTCCGAGAAAGGACCACTAAGCTTACATTTTTGATAAGTTTGGCAACTTCAGAACGAACACCAGAACTCATGCGGTCAACCACGCATCAATGCACCGCCCCTGCTATCTAGGCAAAATAGTATTGTCTGAGAAATAACTTGAATTATAGTGCAAACTCCGGATTGAATGATCATTTCACCTTGTATATCACGTAGTGATCGCCACTGTTATAGGATATTTTCGGAAAAAAAAGTTCAACTTTTACAATTTTTTACCGCTCAAATGCTCCCAGTTAGCGCCAATTTACCATCAATTTTCAAAAAAAAATCTACGCTGCGAGGGGGGATACCCCCCTCTCAGACTCTCCCCCTAAGCCCCCCCAAACTTCACAACTTGTCTACGCCCTTGTACGGTAAATGTATTTTGTCTCAGCATGTTTCGCACAATGTGTGTACTGGTACACACAACGGGTTCGTATATTTTTGTGCTCCTTCCAGTGGTATATGAGAAATATGAGAAACCAGAACAACATTTTTTGTATGGATAGCAACTTATCCTCTGTTGAAAATTGAGCGATATTTCGAGAGAGGTTTTCGTGATTTATTCTGCATTATTCCTACGAATATATATGTACAAGTACAGTGTAGGTTACATATATTTTGTCGTATGGTCTTTTGTTGTGAAATACGACGTAACGGTTTGTTTTATCAACAACTTCAGTGGAAATATGTATATGCTCTCTTCCTGTTCGAATATGTCGCCAGTTAGGAACAGTAGTGTTATCGTTATGTACCACGAAACAATAAATTTAACCACATAAATCTATAGAAAATGATACAAATACATGTACCCCTACAGTTTACATTCCGCGCTCAACCGAGGTACGACCACAGCCATCAGATAAATGAGACTATACAGGGTCATCATCGACTGTCTGTCCATTTGTTTTACATGTATGTGAAGACGACCACACTGTACATGTCAGGTGTCGATAATAAACGCTTCCATATGGCTGTGTAAAAAAAAAGGTACAAAAATATCAAAGCTGTTTACCGAATAGCTGATCTCACCAACGAGGAAGTTGAAATACATAGCCAGACATATTATGAAAAGACACGAACAATTATATTAAAGTTAGCCCCAGCAGGGACCTAATGATACTGTCATTAGGTCCCACGTACATCCTAGCCACCATCGTCGTGTAGAAGCCCGAATCGTATAAACAATGATTTAGTTGTTCCTTACCATGCATTTTCCGATAAAACGTATCATGAACTAGTCCGAATCGTCCGAACGGCCAACATCTGTTGTCTTTTGGAGTGGGTTTCGCCGCCTTTTGTACCAGTCGCCGCTGAAAATTTCAAACAGCTCCGCCATGTTTGTTTCCACGCCGGAGTGTCAACTGCGCAAACGGTGACCGCAATAAACACCATACACGCCACCGTTTTCGCAGTCGACACTCCAGTGTGAAAACAAACATGGCGGAGCTGATCATATGTTCAAGCGGGGAATGGAACAAAAGGCGGCGAAACCCACTCAAAAAGACAACAGATGTTGGCCGTTCGGACGATTCGGACTAGTTCATGATACGTTTTATCGGAAAATGCATGGTAAGGATCAACTGAATCATTGTTTATACGATTCGGGCTTCTACACGACGATGGTGGCTAGGATGTACGTGGGGCCTAATGACAGTATCATTAGGTCCCTGCTGGGGCTATATTAAAGTAGGGCATACTCTCAATAACCCAGGATCTGGAATGTAGCCTGTTATGTTAACTGACAAACAAACTGTTCTACGTTTACCCATGGACATTTTGTAAAGAAATTCTGTACATATGGACACATCAAAATGTTGGATAGAATATATTCATGCTCGAGAAAGTATATAACGAAGTGGGATTCTCCAGCAAATGCTCCTACGTAATGACAGCATGGGAGTAGTTACGTTTGAAGTAAACAAAGATATATCCTGTGTTTATGGTCGGTGTTAAAAGAGTTGATATGTTGGTGGCTATTCGACCATATGTGATATTAATTTTTTTTCAGAATACTTGACCTCAGTTTACAGCATATACACAGCGACCACGTTTGTGTGTCAGCAAATCTTGACATGCAAATGAGCGATAGAAATCGGACATTCCAATATTGGAGTATGAATCCAGTCAGTGAGTTTCGCCGAATAATAATCGTTGCCTTGAGGACTCAGTGCGGAGTTTGCGATATATTTTTCACTACAAAGCGGTGATTTAATATTCGTTGAAGGTATGCCAGCGAACATCGCAACGCAAGATTAATATCCAGTTGACCAGTTTCACTTGTTTTCATTTGAAAGCGTCATAAGCGTCCTATTTGTGACGTCGGCTGTCAGATCCGTGTCAGCAGTTGAAAGACTCCTTTATCTATGGCACTGTTTGTACAGAATTACGTGTGATTATACACTAAATAATCATAAATATGGGCTAATCTCTGCTATGATAGTTCTATCACACAGTCCCTATCAATGACAAGTATTATTTTTTCCAACGTTGCTTGTGACGCAGGAGAGACATGGGCTACTTGTTGCAGGGATAGGTAGTGGCGATATTTTACATACAATTTTGCTTGTCGCATGATTTATTCGGGAATAAGGTAAGGATATCTGATAGAACAGATATTTTTCCAGATGCTCAAAGTATTAACGGCGATGGAATAAGTCCTTTTGAACCTCAAAAGTAACTTTATCGTCCCGACAGCTTGATCTACTTTTGGCAAATAGGAGAACTGTGGCTCATTCATGCTTTATGCGGGTTATATATGTCTATTTTGATCTATTATCTCGACAAGCTCGACATGTATTTCTAGTTTAGTAAATATACATGTTAGCGAAAAAGGGTGTAGCTTCTGAGCAGAAATTGTTAAAGCTTGTAAAGATAGTCGCAACTTACCTCTTGGAGTAAGTAGTTACATGTTATTTCGATGTTATATCAATCTACGTGCAAAGTTATGTGTTATAGGACACATAGTAAATAGTAATCAGTTTCGTTGGACCTATGTCGTTATGTGAGTGATATAGAAAGTGTTTTTGACTGCACATTGTGACGTTACTTACGGTGCGCAGGGACCGAAGGTCACTTCTGGTCACTCAGAGGTTAAAGGTGAATACGCGGTCAAAATCCACTCTCGAAGAAGTTAAGGGTCACGTGAGCGGAAGTGACGTCATAAAGATCATATGCAAATCCCCAAGGTCAATGCGACCGAATAAGCTCTTTCAAAGGGTGAGGCGTGTACGGTGCCCTTCATGTGAGGAAGCCTTCGACTAAACAAGGTATGACGTGAAACTGACGTCATTTCGCGCATGTGCAGTAGAAAAAGTGTATGGGAATAGACGTTTTGGAGTCGATGGGGACCACTATTGGTCGAATTGGGCCGTGGAATGTGTCAATATGTAGCACTCGTGAAGCAGCGTCCAACTCAATGAGTACGGCGTAGAACAGAGGTCATTCTGCGCGGTAGAAAAAGAGCAAGAGAATAAACGTTTTAGGGTCGAGATGGATCAATATTGGTCCAAATGGGCCGTGGATAGCGTCAATATGTAGCACTCGTGGGGAGCATCCGACTGGACGAGTGTAGCGTGGAACTGACGTCATTCCGCTTGCGCAGTAGAAAAAAAGCATGAGAATCGCCGTTTTAGGGTAGGCATGTCCCGAATGGATCGAGGGAGGTGTCAATGTGTAGCACTCTTGGAGGAACGTCCGACTTGATGGGTATGGCGTGAAGATATCCTCCATCTGCGCATGAGCACTCGGAAAAGGGCATATTAACGTACGTTTGTAGAGATGGTGTATGCTTGTCCTAATGGGAATGTGCAGGGGTCAAAAATCACTTCCTCTCGCGTGCCCGGGGCGGAAAATGACCTCACAAAAGTAACAAAAGTCCCAATGTCAATGTGACTTTGAATGCCCTTTTAAATTACAAGCGTCTAGTCCGTCATCCATAATTCAGCCGTCGTCCATTAGAGTCCCTTAATGTGGGGAAGCTTTCGACTTCATGTGGGGAAGACTTCGACTAAACAAGGTATGACGTGAAACTGACGTCATTTCGCGCATGTGCAGTAGAAAAAGTGTATGGGAATAGACACATTCCACGGCCCAATTCTTAAAGGCTCAAGAGGCGTCTACGTGCCCTTCCGGAACCTGGCGTTCAGGCCCAGCAAGCTGTATCTGCCCCTGATTACGACTGTATATGTCCTTCAGTTACTTCAATGTTAATCTCTCGGAATGCACGTCATCAAGTAGAGTACCCAACGATATCGCCAGCTATATGTCCAGCATAAATGGCAAGTGACGAACCCCCCTTTTCTCCACATGTCCTATACCGATACCCAGGGGGGCCTGGAGACAGGGGAATTGCACCAAGTGAGTCGTCTGGCTTCCCTGGGGTCGTATGGGGTGAATAAATAGGGCTGGACGAACCAATACAAAATAATTACGGCGGACAGTGACGGTGTGGGTCATTCATCACCTCATTTCGTCGACCATGTTGCCAGTCCTACGACCGCTCCTTCCCCTTACACCCGAGGTGGGGTTACATGACTGTGATCTATGGACGTCCCGAAGTTTCACCTTAGATTGTGATATATATGGACGGGCTTTCGGCCGGTGGTGTCTATTGTGGACCACCTGTTTACACCGGACGAGCGGTCGGCCGTCCACTTGGCCTTGTTTCGTGCCATTGAGGACGCACTGGGCGATACCAGTGAGCAAATTATTAACCGGATCAAGCAGGAAGAGTAGATGACCTATCCGGCTCTCACTCCTGTGACACAGAAAGATGTCCTGGATAAACTTAACACCTGTATTCCTCCATCGGAGGACGACGACGCCATAGATTACCCGTCCATGTTCAGTTAACCCAGTGACAATCGCATCCATACAACGGAGGCCGGAAGGGCGTCAGAACCCAATTGAAAGCATCCAGAAAGGAACTTTGACCCCAGCGCGAGATATTCACAAATAATATGGAATGTACGTTCCGAGTGAAGCAGGAAGACCAGATGAACTATCCGGTTCTCACTCCCGTGACATGCAAAGATGTCCTGGATAAACTTAACACCCGTATTCCTCAATCGAAGGACGACGACGCCATATATTACCCGTCGATGTTCAGTTAACCCAGTGACAATGGCATTCATACAATGGAGGTCGGTAGGGCGTCAGAACCCAATTGAAAGCATCCAGAAAAGGAACTTTGACCCCAGCGCGAGATATTCACAGATAATATGGGATGTACGTTCCGAGTGAAGCAGGAAGACCAGATGAACTATCTGGTTCTCACTCCCGTGACATACAAAGATGTCCTGGATAAACTTAACACCCGTATTCCTCCATCGAAGGACGACGACGCCATAGATTACCCGTCGATGTTCAGTTAACCCAGTGACAATGGCATTCATACAATGGAGGTCGGTAGGGCGTCAGCACCCAATTGAAAGTATTTAGAAAGAAACTTTGACCCCAGCGCGAGATATTCACAGATAATATGGAATGTACATTTCATATTGCTATCCCATGATGCATCATATTGAGGCTTAAAAATAGAGCCGATTTTTAATGACTGTACTCACTTATCGTAAACCATGAGACGGAAAGGTCCCGCTCTCCGATCGCCAGGAATCCAGTCCCCACTGAGAAAGGAAACTTTCCCGAAGAGCCACCTTTGGAGGCACCACCGATACCGGAAGCTCTGAGTGCGATCTACCAGCGCCACTGACCTACCACCCGACACTGCTTTAACTGACATCGCCCAATATTCGAATTGTACAATTTCCGGTTAGATGATAACACACCGCCTACCCCAATACGCCTATACCATTCTTGAGGATCAATCCACAGCCTTCCAATTGAATCTCACCTTTGGCTGTTATTACGGCATAAGGAGACGGACCAGCTCCGGTACTTTTACCCCTGTCATAATACCCTCGTGTACGACCAGCCCTTCATTATTAAGGATCGTGCGTTAATGGTGAATAATGGTGAAGGCTAACGCCTTCACCATAATGCCGTGGATACGGCACTGGCCCAACTAATAGAGACCTCGGATAGCTTGTAATGGGCCCCACAACAACGCCCCAACACCAAATGGCAGGTGAAGATTACGACGAATGTTACGTTTCACGTGACTTACATGAACGACCACCCGAGCCTTTGTTCGCATGGACTTCCCTATGAATACGAGGGAGATGGGGGTAGATGGCTAGATGGCGGTACAGTGTATTTTACCCTCTTCCCTGTTCTAGGAAAGAGAGAGTGAGTAGTAGGGCTTAACCTCGTTTTCAACCTTGTTTCATTCATACCACGGTGTCTACATGTGAGTTCTTATTACCCTGGACACTGATCAGCCCAACCAGTACAGCACCCGGTATGGTCCGCGTTGGAAGATGCCGTGGTGGATGTGGATCAGATGCTTACAGAAGAAAGAGCGGTCATCAGACAAGTTGGACTGACCATTTGCCATGGACGATGTGCTGGCAGAAGCCGAAAAAAATAGAAAGAAACTTCGGCCCCGGCCCAAGATATACCCGTTATAAATAAACGATAGAGCTGGCTCCATCATCATTTGTCACCATGAAGAGCTGAGAGAAGGTGTTGGACACGTTGTATTACAGTCTCGACAGTTCGGCAGCCTACAGTGCATTATTCGCCCTTTATCGAGCCAGTAAACCTCAGGGGATACAACGAGATTGGTTAGAAAAACAAGACGGAACCGGGTCATCGTTGGTGGTATAAATGCCCAAATGGCAGGCGGGTGTGTTCGATATGAGCGCCCTTGCCAAACACAACGATGTGAATCGGTATATCTTCACGTGCATCGACATCCTCTCAAATTATGCGTGGGTAGTGCCCATCAGAACGAAACCGGGAAAATCTCGTAACTGCGTTCAAGGGCATCTTCAAGGCGGTTTGCAAGCCGTTGTATTTCCAAACCGATGAAGGCACGGAATTCCTCAACAGAGCCTTCGAACAGTTTCTGAAATTCCAGAAGGTGTTTTTCTTTCACACGTACAACGAAACGAAGGCTTCGGTCGTTGAAAAATTCAACAGGACGTTCCAAAACAACATGTATAAATATTTCACCTGCAAGAATACAAGGCGGTACATCGATGTTCTCCCCTAGATGGTGGAGAGTTACAATCGAGCAAATCACCGGATTATTCAGAGAGCACCCATCACCGATACCAAGCACAACGAAACCCAAGTCCGGCGTGTCTTGTACACCTATGCAATCCCAACCACGATCGAAGGGGGTGTTCAAAATCGGGTACCCTGTACGGATCAGTAAAGTGAAGGGCAAGTTCGAGAAGAGTTACCTCCCCAACTGAAGCGATGATCACTTCGTGATTAAACGCCGCATACCCAGCCAACCGCGAGTATATCAACTGGAGGATCTTCATGGGAAACCGTTGCAAGGCACGTTTTACGAGCAATAATAATAGCCCGTGGTGAAAACAGGTCAAGACTACTACATGTGGCACGCATCCTAAAAAACCGAGGTAAGACGGTGTATCTCGTGAAAAGGTAGGCTGGCCCAGTTCCTTCAATTTCCGAGTCCCGGACAACCAGATGAAGCGGTGATAAAGCAACAAACCACAGCCAGTAGCGTTCATTCTACGCTCGACCATGAACACGGTGCTATGTACAACCAGCAGCTGCCTCTTAACACAGCGTATCCAAAAACGCGCAAAGCACAAGCGGGTTTTGTGGGGACATTGCTAACCGCGCTGGGCATTTATATGGGGGTGTGTTTCACGACGTGGTGTACATCAGCACCAACCGCCTCGCCACTCGTTTCATCCCACCAAAGACACAACAACCAGCCGTGAGTGCAGGTCAGACAAATGTACAAACCCTTCCATGTTAGCACCCATCAAAACCGTGATCGAAACGAGCCCAGTCATCACCACCACCACATCGAGTATACGCCTGAAAACCCATCGGATGTCATCACCCATAGTGAACGCCGTAACGTACCGACAACGCCGACCAACACTGACGCACCGGTTCACTCGTACCAAATTTACAAGAGCGGGTTACCACGACAGCGGAAACACCTCCAACCATTGACCCCCGGTGGCAGCACACCTCGCCTGTCGCATTGCGGGACCGACGGGCTCAGACAAGACGCACTTCGTCCAGAACGTCGTTCAACACTCAGACATCATGATTACTCGACCCATTACCCCGGTCGTGTGGTGTAACGGAGAATGGCAAGCGATGTATGCAGCAATGCCCAACATCACGTTCGCTGATGGCCTACCCAAACTGAACGATTTGAAACCGGACACTTTGCTGATCATGGATGATCTCATGGCGGCCGGATGCTCGTTTCACCCAGCTCTTCACCAAAGGCAGTCATCATCGACAGCTCAGCATCATCTACGTTGTGCAGAATCTGTTCAGCAAAAACAAAGAACATCGAGATATCAGTTTAAATGCCCACTACCTGGTGGTGTTTAAAAACCCGAGAGAGACCACTCAACTGCGGCACCTGGCGAGACAGATGTACCCCGGACTCACCCGGTTTGCGTTGGAATCCTTTGAAGATGCGACAACCCCTTAGGGGTCACGTCCAATCGATCGAGACGGTTTCTCGATAACCGAGTAATACCGATAAATATCTCGTCTCGAAGGGTCCCGGTTTATCTCTATCGATTGTTGTCCCGGTTTGCTCCAGGATTCTCTCGAAACACAAGACCATCTCGATCCACCTCGAAATAAATAGAATTGCTTCGAGAATGGAATCGAGATGCCTTCAAATAGTTTGAACCATTCAGAAGGCGTACGCTCGTAATATATGTAGTTCTCTGTGGTAGCGAAATTAATCTCGGCGAATACATATGCAATAAAAGACGGATAATGAATTAGATTGAAAATGAATAATTTAATATTGTTTTGTAAGTCTGTCTAGATATCTGGAGTCGCATGGTCTGTATGGGAAGAAACTTATTTCAAACCTACTTTTAGAATTTGAATCAATTTATGAGATACGTCCAGTAACTGGGCATTGAAATAAATTCTGCATGTCTGCTTCTGAAAGTATATCAGAATGAGAGAAAAAATATTGATAATGTTTACTTGATAGCAGCTTGACTTGACGCTTCTTTAGAGATTTTTCCGTTATTCAGACAAATAATGACATTGAAGACCACATGATCGACTGGTAATTCACTCGAAAGCGGAGAAATTTAACATAAACGCTAAAAACATTGGTGCACTCCCTGTCAGCCGTTCTCATGGACAAAGCTATATCGTTGATAGTAAAACGTGTGTGACCGTAGGTTCATAATGTCATTGCGCTCTGAATTGGGCGTTAATTACCTTCACTATTTTATTAATTTGCTAGACACAGGAAATCAGCAATAAATAAAAAAAAGGTAAGCATATTATTAAGCCACGCCTGCTAACAATGTTATTTCAGTTTTTTCTTTCAAAGAAATTAACACCTCCACCCCATCCCTTTCGTTGTTGTTTGAAGCCGACGGTTTTTCACGTACCGATTATGGTGTGACGTGTGAATTATCAACACCTCCAATTCCTATTGTCAATATTGCCGCTAGCCACTTCTAGGCAGTCTGATATAAGCTATAAACTTTATTGATATAATCTCTTTGTTTGTACTTGTTATGATTTGATAAATTTGGCAGAGAATTCGTCCACGGGAAGTTCATGTCGAGTTAATTTGAAAACAATCAGGCCTAACTAAGAGGAATATAAATACAATAATATAGATTCATGGAAAAGACAAAACCGTTAAAACTCACAAATCCAGTTAATAGCCTAGCGTCCGTCAATAGTGGAATGAAATAAACATCACTAAACCAGACTCAGTTGAAATCGACGCCTCAAATTACTAACAACGCCGACATATACAACCAACTCTTTAAGCGGAAAATGTAGAAATCATATTATTTTCTGCGATTCGGAATCAACAGATCATTTATGAAGGAAAGCGCAGCTGCCGTTGTCATTAACACAAATGACAAGTCGATTTCTTTCCAAAATCGGCCGTAGTTCATGCCTTATTTCGCGTTATTACGTTAAACACTCTATGATTGCCAGTTATGTTCTTTGTATGCGGCAAATGAGGCAACGAATACCCTAAAAATGTCATTTATTCCGTGTCAGATATACAATCAATTATCCAGGTGAGAGAATATTAGTCAAATATAGATTCATTAAAGATAAATGAAACGTTTTGTTTCAATTGGATTAGGAAAACCTCAGGACATGGACATACCGATTAAACGTTGAATAATATAGGAAAATCGTTTTAAAAAAAAGACAAATCCGTTGTCGGGATTCCATTTTGAACCGCGATATGCGTATACGACGAGCGGTCCCAAAATTTGGTGCCCGCACAACACCCCGATCGTCTGAGAAGCCACGAAACGGTCAAAAAACACGGACATGTAGAAACCGCGACCCCCTTCGAAATTACCAATAAATTTCATGTCCATCTCGAAAACCGGGACGTTTCGATCGAGATAAAACCGGGAGGAAACCGGGAGACGTCGCCAGGTGCCCCGGTTCTGCCCTCCCGGTTTCAGCCGAGAAATTTCTTGATCCATCTCGAAGGCATCAAGAAAGCGCCTCGATTAATTGGACGTGACCCCTTAACACGGGTATATGCTCTTCGACCTGAAGCAAGCCATTCCTGACCACCCCCAACTACGGACCGGTATTTTCCCTGGTGATGCAGTCCACACCTAAATGATGTGCTGTTAAAAACAGGCATCCGTTCTGGTCTTCGGCCACAAATAGATGTAAAATCTTTAAGAAAACCCCTGTAAAGGCATATGCTTTCTAATGGGCACACTCATGTCGTTATTTCAGGAGACAAGTAAACTATTGAAATTGAAAATGAAAGACGCGCAATCCTCCTTAAACCTTCTTCAACTTTTCTGGGAAACTCCAGAAAATGTATGAAAATGTGTCAAATTCGACCCTCAATCAAGAGAAAACGTATGAATGATTTTCTTTTTATGCATGTTAAAGTAAAAAAAAATTGTAAAATTTTATCGCTAAAAAGGAATTATCATTTTCACTCCTCGAAAAAGTGCTGATTTTGGCCTTCCAGATATTCAATTCCGGACACGAATAACTCTGCATTGACGGGTAGGTGCGATCAACAAGCAATTGTTATATACTCGTTTGGAGAAAAGGTTACGGTCAGCAGGTTGATACTGTAGATATTAGTTAGTAGAAAGGGAAGAAGAATTACCATGCTGTCAAATACGGGCGACCTTCCTTATTATGAAATTAGGGAGGAGCAATTTTGTGCAAAACCGTGGCAAGTGTGGACTGCACCCTTAAAGGCTAGGGTGTTTCCTCAAAATTCCTGTTCCAAAGGGTTTGCCAATCTGGCAGTGTTTGTGAGTTTCTTGGTATGCGACACTCTCTTGTAATATGCCATTTTATTGGATATCCCGTCAATCACTTTCCTCTAACCCATCTTTGATTTTGCGACTTTTGCTCAAAAATCAGGAGTTTAGGGGCTCAATAAGAATATAACAGCCTTACACTTCGATCATGACAATCAAACTCATGTACAAAGATCAGGAGTGTTGACCAGCTTTCGAATGAGGCACGAGGAGCAAAATAAATGCAAATATAGCAGACATTTTAGCCAAATTTTTTCATAATTTTGCACTCTGACTTTTCCAAAAGATTGGGGGCTGGGAGTCCAAAATTGGAGATAAAAGGGACAAAACCAGAATAATTTGCTCTCAATCTTTTAGATCAGGATGTTGGTGTGCTCCGTATCGAAAATTAATAATTTTGACATTTACGTTGACAATAATGGAACATACAGGTCACTAATCGTAACATATATGCGAAACCAAGGGGAAGTAATTCTGTATGGGTCTAAATAGCATATATGTAAGACCAATACTATCATACCATGTAGTATGTACAAAGTCGGAACATTTTTGACTAAGATAAATGAAGATCCTGTTCGATATAAAATCGTTAAAAGCCAAATAAGCACTTTTAACGAGCATAGTAGTAGTATATAAAGAGGAGATATTAGTACGTTTTCCAGGGAGGTTACTCTTGGTTCCTCTTTTTCCGCCAGGGGGCGCCACCAGTCCCGTATGACGTCACTTCCGTTCTGGGTGAATCGGGCGTGTGTATTCCTCCGCGGTGATGCGGTCTGGTGGTGATGCGGTCGCGGGAAAAAGCTTCCGCGGAGATAAAGTAGTCCCCAGACTTCAAATACGCTGCATGGTCCGATTGGGTCGAGTGAGGTATCAAAGTGAAGCATTCGTGAAGGGGCATCCAGTGGATGGGTGTATGTAAAATTAGGATTTTTTCCCGAAACTATAAAAAGCGAAACACGGACTTTACCCCTAAAATAGGGGAAAACACCTATCAACCCTAGCCAAAAGGGCTAATATCGGTCCCCAGGCTTATTGGGACCTGCCTATCAAGTCAATGGGGTGGGTGCATGTAAAATTAGGATTTTTTCCCGAAAATATAAAAAGCGGAATACGGACTTTACCCCTAAAATAGGGGAAAACCCCTATCACCTCTAGCCAAAAGGGCTAATATCGGTCCCCGGGCTCATCGGGGCCTGCCTATCAAGTCAATGGGGTGGGTGCATGTAAAATTAGGATTTTTTCCCGAAAATATAAAAAGCGGAACACGGACTTTACCCCTAAAATAGGGAAAGCCCCTATCAACCTAGCCAAAAGGGCTAATATCGGTCCCCGGGCTTATCGGGGCCTGCCTATCAAGTCAATGGGGTGGGTGCATGTAAAATTAGGATTTTTTCCGAAAATATAAAAAGCGGAACACGGACTTTACCCCTAAAATAGGGGAAAACTCCTATCAACTCTAGCCACAAGGGCTAATATCGGTCCCCGGGCTTATCGGGGCCTGCCTATCAACTCAATGGGGTGGGTGCATGTAAAATTAGGATTTTTTTCCGAAACTATAAAAAGCGGAACACGGACTTTACCCCTGAAATAGGGAAAAACCCCTATCACCTCTAGCCAAAAGGGCTAATATCGGCCCCCGGGCTTATCGGGGCTTGCCCATCAAGGCAATAGGGTGGGTGCATGTAAAATTAGGATTTTTTTCCGAAAATATAAAAAACGGTACTCGGACTTTACCCCTACAATAGGGGTCTGTATTATACAATATAAGGGAAAATGCCTGTATGGGGTAGGGGGATGGTCATTTTTTTCGTGGGCTTTACTATGGGTTGTGGGGTCTTGTTTTTCACGTCTCGCCGAGAAAAACACACAATGGGAGGGGTCCCGGAGCGAAGCGGTGAAATTTTTGGGAAAAGTCACCGGGGTCTGTATATAGGCTCATACTGGCTATATGGGGGGAGCGGTGGTCAACAATTTTTGTGGGCGTTACTATGGGTTGTGGGGTCTCATCTCTCAAAACACAATGGGAGGGGTCCCGGAGCGAATCGGTGAAATTTTTGGGAAAAGTCACCGAGGGCTGTATATAGGCCTATATGCTGGCTATATAGGGGTCCAACCTGGAAAATTCACACACGTTCATTGTGATATGGGTTGTTTGGTTTTGTTTTTCACGTCTCGTCATTTAGAACATGATGGGAAGGGTCCCGGAGCGAATCGGTGAAATTTTTGGAAAAGTACCGGGTAGGGCTGTATATAGGCCTATAGGCTGGCTATATGGGGGATAGGTCCAACCTGGGAAATTCACACACGTTCATTGTGATATGGGTTGTTGGGTTTTGTTTAGCGACGCCCGGTTAATGATGGTAAACGGTTGGTCAAATACCCGGATGTTACTGCTCGGGTAAAAGTATCGGACTTGGCCTGTCTCCTTATGCTGCAGTACATAACCAAACGCCAGATTTAATTTGAAGGACGTAGCTTGGTCATTGAAGATGGCTTCCACGTAGCTGCATAGACGGGCGAGGTTGGTCAGTCGGAAATTGTAGGTATCTTGAATAGGGCGATGACGGTGGAAACAGTGCCGTATCATGGGCCAATGGCGCCGATAGATGTCACTCACTGGATGGGCGTCCTGTGAGAGATCGCTGGGAACATCCACCGCATCTTCCAGAAAATATTCGTTGTTGTCAGGCGTATGACTGGGAACAGTAATGCTAGGGACCGGCTGGATATCTAGGCTCTTCTGAACTGTGGGTATAGGCGGGCTCTCCGTCATCGCATCACCAGTGGCATTCGTCTCTCCGGGCTCATCTTCACTAGGTCCGACCCTCATGGGTGCCTCTTTAGTGGGAATTTGTCGCTCATACCGTGGTGACGGACCATGCATCAAACGTTGGTCTTAACTGACTGGGTCGTTTGAAGAGTTGACCGCATTCGTTACATTGTTCCGTCGCGCCCTCGTGGAGTAAGCGTTCATGGCGCAGTAAAGCATCTTCCCGATTAAATGACCGTGCGCAGGTTATACAAGTATATCGTGCACCGTTGTGGATGGAGGACTCGTGTCGTCGCAAATCTTGTGGGCGAGTAAATGGCTTCTGGCAAGTTGTGCAAGATAACATATCGTTTCGTTCCGGGACCCCTCCCATCATGTTCTAAATGACGAGACGAGAAAAACAAAACCAAGCAACCCATATCACAATGAACGTGTGTGAATTTCCCAGGCTGGACCTATCCCCCCATATAGGAGAGAGAGAGAAATAAGGTTTACCGTAGCCAGCCTATAGGCCTATATACAGCCCTACCCGGTACTTTTCGAAAAATTTCACCGATTCGCTCCGGGACCCTTCCCATCATGTTCTAAATGACGAGACGTCAAAAACAAAACCAAACAACCCATATCACAATGAACGTGTGTGAATTTCCCAGGTTGGACCTATCCCCCATATAGCCAGCCTATAGGCCTATATACAGCCCTCGGTGACTTTTCTCAAATATTTCACCGATTCGCTCCGGGACCCCTCCCATTGTGTTTTTCTCGGCGAGACGAGAAAAACGAGACCCCACAACCCATAGTAACGCCCACAAAAAAAATTGACCACCCCTCCCCCCATATAGCCAGTATGAGCCTATATACAGACCTCGGTGACTTTTCCCAAAAATTTCACCGATTCGCTCCGGGACCCCTCCCATTGTGTTTTCTCGGCGAGACGAGAAAAACGAGACCCCACAACCCATAGTAAAGCCCACGAAAAAAATTGACCATCCCCATACAGGCATTTTCCTTATATTGTATAATACAGACCCCTATTGTAGGGGTAGGGGTAAAGTCCGTGTTCCGCTTTTTATATTTTCGGAAAAAAATCCTAATTTTACATGCACCCACCCCATTGACTTGATGGGCAGGCCCCGATAAGCCCGGGGACCGATATTAGCCCTTTTGGCTAGAGTTGATAGGGGTTTTCCCCTATTTTAGGGGTAAAGTCCGTGTTCCGCTTTTTATATTTTCGGGAAAAAATCCTAATTTTACATGCACCCACCCCATTGACTTGATAGGCAGGTCCCAATAAGCCCGGGGACCGATATTAGCCCTTTTGGCTAGGGTTGATAGGTGTTTTCCCCTATTTTAGGAGTAAAGTCCGTGTTCCGCTTTTTATAGTTTCGGGAAAAAATCCTAATTTTACATGCACCCACCCTATTGACTTGATAGGCAGGTCCCAATAAGCCCGGGGACCGATATTAGCCCTTTTGGCTAGGGTTGATAGGTGTTTTCCCCTATTTTAGGGGTAAAGTCCGTGTTCCGCTTTTTATAGTTTCGGGGAAAAATCCTAATTTTACATACACCCACGCACTGGATGTCCCTTCACGAATGCTTCACTTTAATACCTCACTCGACCCAATCGGACCATGCAGCGTATTTGAAATCTGGGGACTACTTTTTCTCCGCGGAAGCTTTTTCCCGCGACCGCATCACCACCAGACCGCATCACCGCGGAGGAATACACACGCCCGATTCACCCAGACCGGAAGTGACGTCATACGGGACTGGTGGCGCCCCCTGGCGGAAAAAGGGGAACCAAGAGTTACCTCCCTGGAAAACGTACTAGTATCTCCTCTTTATATACTACTCATAGTGTTGGGGAACATGCACTTTTTGGCCTACTGGTGTATTATAACCGCACAATGGAGCCTACATTAAGGGTGCAGTCCACACCTAATTCATCAGCGGCTGAAAACAAGCATGGGTCCGGGCATAAATAGATGTAAAATATTTAGCAAAAACCGTGTAAAAGTATATATTTCTAAATGGGAACACTCATGCCATTATTTCAGGCTATTTAAGTAGAAAATGAAAGACGTGCAATCCTCCTTAAACCTTCTTCAAATTTTCTGGAAAACTCCATAAAATGTATTACATGTGCGAAAACGCGGCAAGTGTGGATTGCACCCTGGGGAGATCCACCACGTGTACATGCAAAAATAATGTAAACACTCCCACAGTGGCTCCACCAACTGGGGTGTGTGTGTTTGATGTTGGGGATAATAAAACAATTAATACAACATCATGGTTAACTTTGTCTCTGGAGAATATTCAGGAAGTTGCCCGCAAAGGATATAAAAAGAGTAGGGGTGCGGGTTCCAGCGTTAGTTGTACCGGATGTCCGCTCGAGTATGGGAGCACGTTCCGACGATCAGTGTATTGAAGACCGCCCCACCCGAGGTGGTTTGGACTATTCTACGCGTCGCGGACCCTGACCGTGTACGCTGTCTGTGTGAAATCGGGCATAAGGTCTTAAAAGGCAACGTGCCAATGACTCCGGCCCAGAAGACCAAGTTGGCTAAGCATAAGACAGTTCTCCGAACCCTTGTCCAGTAGCGAGTCCCGCAAGTACAGAAGAAAGAGATCTTACAGAAAGGCGGCTTTCTTGGTGCGATCTTGGCCCCATTGGCCCCTTCTTGTTAGGCCCTCTACTTGGTGAAATATTCGGTCGACAATGAACCACACCAAAAAAAGTGGTCCTCATCGAACCACGCCTGCTACAAAGCCTCCAATCGCCGAATCCGATCCCACCTACGGTGAAGACGATCCACGCACTCGATCACGAGATGCAACAGATTTTACAACGACCGGTGTTAAGCGACAGGGAGAAAGTACATCAGTACAAACAGACGCTGCAACGGTACATCACGTTCATGGGGCAATACAAGGCCCCTGAACCAAGCCCAGCGTCAGTCGCACAGCCAGCACAACGCGTACCGCCAGCACCACTTGTCACACAACCGCCATTACCAGGTGTATCGCCCACAGTCCCACAGCGGGCCGAAGTCTTGAAGGGTTTACTCTCGTCGTTCAGGAAATAAGATGGACTAGTACTACAGCGGGGTAAAGATAATCCGAACATGACCTGGAATGATGAAGTAGAACTACTGATCAGAACCAGGTAATTACAAGCGTCTAGTCCGTCATTCATAATCCAGCCGTCGTCCATTAGAGAATATCCGCGTCCATAATCCAAAGACCTATTCCATATTCCATATAACAGTATTAGCACCAAATTCAAAAAGACAATCATAGTATACATAAACATAGGCTTGTTTCCTGCAAGAGAGAAGCGGTCAACAGTTTTCAATGATGCCGGCAAGACATCATGATGTTCCAAAAATATCAAATCCGTATCGCTGATCAGTATTCTTAATCCATAATGTCGTTGTAAAGTCGTCATCTAAAGAATGATGTATCTCAGTCACGCTTTAATTGTGCCTGTTCATATGAGTACCATGAGGATCTTGAAGTACATGGGTTCATACGGCCCCTAGCCCCGGGTTAAGCGGAATTAGACACAAGTTACGAAACGTAGCGCCATAGATCTTGCACGCTACGTTCGTATTTTGCTATCAGCATGCGATATGTATCGCCAAATTTAAGAAACTTTGAGTGGAGGCGCTTGGTGGAATAGCCGTGTTTCATAAGTTTCTGCAACAACGTTTTGTGACGTTGATTAAAATCATCACATCTAACACAGGATCTAGCAAATGCTACTAAGCGAGATATGTATACGCCATGTGCAGGTCCCACTGGAATATTGCTATCCAGAAAGGGATAGTTTACGATGTCGAAATTGTAATCATCTCTTTTGTCATAAAGTCGACGAGAGAGAATGTCCGCTTCATTTTTATAGAGATAGAGATCTAAATAAGATGTGCCTGTAGGGCTATCTGTAGTTTCCTTCAAATCCAGTGAAGGTGGATATATATCCTTCACTGCGTCAATTATATAGCGATTATCCACAGCGAGAAGATCGTCTATATAGCGTTTGATGAATGAGAAGGAACGGGCTTTGAATGGATCGGTTTTTGAAAGCCCCTGCATATAGTCGATATCCACATGACGGATTTAGTGACTGACTTGATGCGTCAACGCAGGCCATACACTGATTCTCAAGTTGTTTGCCCAAGGCTTGAAATACATGCGAGTACCACAGAAATTGGGGAACTCTCAGCGCTGGGCCTGGATGCAGCTTGACATAGAACAGCAATCTCCGGTACACGCACCCCGCAAGTCACAACGACAGACGCGATCCCCACGAGAAGCCGAGTGGGAACCTGACTCACCACCCTAACAGACCACAACGGATACGCTCATTGTGGAAACATTTCACATTCTTCAAAATACCACCCTGACCAAGACTCCCCACCTCTCCAGAGCCGTGACACATAACAATTCAACGCGACGATCACGAAACAGGGAACAAGATACCAAGGCCTGCGAACTCTATTAAAACCAACAGCGGCAACATAAAAGCTCAGTCTTCGTGTTTCACCTCGCCCTATCCCGTAATAGCTCGGCTGCGGTGGTTTCTCTACAACAGCTTATCCCCCCGGACGTTGGGAGTTTGGCCTAGTGGATATCCAGTACCCGTACACGTGGTACAACGTGCAACATGACCCGATGTGGTACGAAGTCGTGTACGAAGGGAACACATATAACTTCACTCTCCCCGAAAGCCAGTACCATACACCCAAAATATTCAACCAGGCAATGCGCAACCTCATCAAGAGCTCGAGCCCTGGAGGAATCAATATCTTCCCGTTTGCGAACATGATTCAAATGAAGTACCACGAGTGGAGCCACAAGTTCTTGATCATCATCGACCATGTAACCGTACGTTTCAGCAAGACGTTGAAGGAGCTGTGTGCACTGGAGACGGATAACTATGTCGGACCCGGCCGATTCCAGGGAAAGAGCATGCTCGATCTTAAAGCTCGCTTGTATGGACTTTTATGTCTGTTCGGATGTGGTGTGGTCATATTGTCCGCGATATCGATGCGCTCCTGCTCCTCGTCCGCCCAGTGGAAGCGGGCTACGGAGATCAGGTGACACAGGGCTTTAACTACATACTCTATCTAATGGTGCGACAAACTGACATCAGTACCATGACCATCGAGATAAGGACAACCTCTGGCATTCGAAATTAGGAAAGTGGTGGTCACACTTCATTTTCGACAAGCACGCTCTCTCAACTTTGTATAATGAAGGTACCTTGCGAGTGCGATGCAAACAGCTATATTACTCAACAGGGCAGTGGTGCCATTTTTGTCTTTGAAGATATAAGCAACCAACGAGGTCATAGGCTGGGGAACGAACTCGGGAGCATCGTTAAAACGTTCCTGACTTCGGTTACGCGTGGTGTAAAAGCGATCGGAAAACAAGCAGTCCGAATTTGAGTCTAAGACGTGGGAGATGCGTTCAGCGGTGTCCGAGAAGCATGGAAACGCCGAGCCAAAGTAGCAGGAGGCGTCTTGGTCACTATAGCACAACGAACCGTGGGGAATAAAACTCTTGTACCACCGAGATTGCGCACCAGTCATCGACCGATCCATCGGAGACTCACATCGATGACCCGGGATATTTTTGCGCGAACGTGTCCTTAATCCACGCAGAGTCCTGCCCTTCCACCAACAGTGAATTTCATCTGGGGCCGTCCCGCCCATACAGACCAGTGATGAACAAGAATTATGGGTGGAGCATCTCCCGATCTCCATCATCAATGAAACAGGTCCCATCGAGTTCACCTAGAAATACAGCAGTCCACCTAATGTTTTTCGATGGTTTCTATATCTTTCCGATGCGCTGATCACAAAATCGGATGATGCCACCTTAGCATCCTTGGGGAAATCGAAATATCTAAGATGACCGCCATGAGGCATTTTCCGGTTATTATGTCATGCTGAATTGTCTCAAGGATAACCTCGATCACTGATTGTGATATATTTGACTATAAATTTGGGATAAATTTAATCAGTACATACGTCACACAACAATTTGGCGAAAACAAACAAGAACACTAGGAAAAGTTATACAAGATGGCTGCCGTTGACCCTTAAAAATATGCCTGTCTCTTTGAAATATAAAGCTTTAATTTATTGATTACCTCAATCAAGCATGGCTTTCAAAATGCTGATAGATATGACATATTTTCCAATGTCCGTAGGGTATAGAGTACACCAGGGTGCGGGTGCACCACAGGTGTGTGCGCATGCGTACGATGACGTCACCTCCGAGCTCCATGCTCAGACTCCAAGAGCTCCGGGAGTGAGGCGTGCCCAACGCCTGTCTTAACGCAAGAGCTCCGAGCTCCCCGAGCTCTCAACCCATCCAGGTATACATCCAAATGCGCCCGAACATCAGAAAAACAGTCATAGCCATCTAGGAACGATATGGCCTGCCGTCGTTTCAAATGAAAGGCGATCCCACGCACAGGTCCATTATAAAGACCAAGCCTCACTTGAAAGACGATATGGGGTTACTACCTACAAAGGCCCTGGAAAATAAGATCAAATTACTGCCTTCACGGTATCCTGGACTGCCCGACGACGCTTAGGCCAAGAGCGATCCTGACCGAAGATTTAACTTTCTCAAACGCGGCTCCCCCAGCGTGGGTATGATGTGCTGGTGTGGATAATAAAATGATTGACCTGCCATTGTTCTCTCATCTGTCTACCTCATGGCGTCAAGGTGTTATGCTAGGGCGTTAAGGCCACCCAAGAGCCCTTTTCCCACAATTCCCGACCTGCGCATGTGTGACATTGTCTATAAAGCACGTCTCCTCTGGAACCCCCACCCCCATTCCTACTGTTGCAGATTACAGCACAGGGAAGTGGGAAGAGGTGCCGACATACTAACAGAGCCACATGACTTCACAGTATAGTCGTCTGGTTAACGTATTCCAAAGCACATACCAAGAATCTAACGACTGACGATAAGCCATGACGGAGATCCATCCCTATGCGACTCGCATTTTACAGCATGCAACCGTGGTTAATTCACTCACGTGTTACCGAGCAGTGGTTTGTTCGACGTTTGCAAATGGCGGCGACAACGAGGGGTGACGCCAGATCCTGGAAGAGTTCACAGAAGCGGTCCTCGACAGAGTCGACTCGATGCTCTACTAGGCTATGACAGCCATCATTGATGCCCGGGCTATGAACCACGAGGAGCATCGTTAAAACGTTCCTGACCTTGGTTACGCATGGGGTAAAAGCGATCGGAAAACAAGCAGTGAGAATTTGAGTGTAAGGCCTGGGAGATGCGTTCAGCGGTGTCCGAGAAGCATGGAAACGCCGAGCCAAAGAAGCAGGAGGCGTCTTGGTCACTATAGCACAACGAACCGTGGGGAATAAAACTCTTGCACCACCGACATTGCGCACCAGTCATCGACCGATCCATCGGAGACTCACATCGATGACCCGGGATATTTTTGCGTGAACATGTCCTTAATCCACGCAGAGTCCTGCCCTTCCACCAACAGTGAATTTCATCTGGGGCCGTCCCGCCCATACAGACCAGTGCTGAACAAGAATTATGGGTGGAGCATCTCTCGATCTCCATCATCAATGAAACAGGTCCCATCGAGTTCACCTTCGGAAATGCGGATACGGCTAAATGTGGATTTAGTCCGGCAGCAGGTCAAAAAACCTAGAAATACAGCAGTCTACCTAATGTTTTTCGATGGCTTCTATATCTTTCCGATGCGCTGATCACAAAACCGGATGATGCCACCTTGGCATCCTTGGGGGAAATCGAAATATCTAAGATGACCGCCATGAGGCATTTTCCGGTTCTTTTGTCATGCTGAATTGTCGCATGGATAATCACGATCACTGATTGTGGTATATTTGACTATAAATTTGGGATAAATTTAATCAGTACATACGTCGCACAACAATTTGGCGAAAACAAATAAGAACACTAGGAAAAGTTATACAAGATGGCTGCCGTTGACCCTTAAAAATATGCCTGTCTCTTTGAAATATAAAGCGTTGAATTTATTGATTACCTCAATCAAGCATGGCTTTCAAAATGCTGATAGATATGACATATTTTCCAATGTCCGTAGGGTATAGGGTACACCAGGGTGCGGGTGCACCAAAGGTGTGTGCGCATGCGTACGATGACGTCACCTCCGAGCTCCATGCTCAGACTCCAAGAGCTCCGGGAGTGAGGTGTGCCCAACGCCTGTCTTAACGCAAGAGCTCCGAGCTCCCCGAGCTCTCAACCCATCCAGGTGTACATCCAAATGCACCCGAACATCAGGAAAACAGTCATGTCCATCTAGGAACGATATGGCCTGCCGTCGCTTCAAATGAAAGGCGACCCCAAGCACAGGTCCATTATAAAGACCAAGCCTCACTTGAAAGACGATATGGGGTTACTACCCACAAAGGCCCTGGAAAATAAGATCAGATTGCTGCCTCAACGGTATCCTGGACTGCCCGACGACGCTTAGGCCAAGAGCGATCCTGACCGAAGATTAAACTTTCTCAAACGCGGCTTCCCCATCGTGGGTATGATGTGCTGGTGTGGATAATAAAATGATTGACCT
>JAVTVY010057406.1:0-29738 GCA_036873755.1 Hanleya hanleyi | reverse complement strand
GGAACACAGACGTCTGAGTATATTTTATCAACCAACCAACCAACGAACCAGTAACCTCCGTCATTAGAACTGAATACGGTATCTGCAAACTGTTCGGATTTGGACATATCCAACATAGACCGAGGAAATGACGTCATTTAAATGTTGTGGGTACCTGTAAATTCAATCCACGATCTACTTCTCATGTTACTGTACTTAGCATTTTACTTTCTGGAGATATATCAACGAATCCGGGTCCTATAAAATGTCCATGTATTACATGTGCAAAACCGGTTCGCAGTAACCAGAAGGGAATTCAATGCGATATCTGTGACGGTTGGGTTCATACCCGATGTGCATCTTTCACTAACATAGATTACGATCATCTATCAAATACATTGGCATCGAATTGGTACTGCTTCCGACGTTCATTACCCCAATTCGACCACTCATTCTTTCAGCAATGTACAGATGGTAGTAACACGGTTGTCCAGAGATCGAAATGGACTCTCCAAATCTCACCTATGACTATGGTCCGTTACCAAAATTCCCCGATCTGGTGTCAAAATAGCGCACTTAAACATTAGAAGTTTACTGGGAAAAATTGAGGATGTTAGACTTGTCTTCAAAGAAATGGTCTCTGACATTCTTACGTTTAGTGAAACTTGGCTGGAAGATAACATCTCCGATCCTCAGGTACATATACCAGGTTACCAGAGGGTCCTCAGGAAAGAGAGCACCGATTTCATTGGAAAACGTGGAGTACATGTGTAGCTGTCGATGTAAAAGAGACGATCAATTTTGTTTCCAGAACAGATCTTGAAATAGACGACACCCAAGCTGTGTGGTTTGGAATCAGACTCCCCCACACCAACCCCTTCATTGTGTCCTCCATGGATTGTCCACCTAATGTCAAAATTGAGTACATCGAAAAATTATATGACGTGTTATGCAAAGCATCAACTACAGACCTTGAGTGTATTATCACTGGTGACATGAATTGTGATTATTTGTCTAGAAATCCAAGTCATTTGATATTTTTGGAACATCATGATGTCTTGCCGGCATCATTGAAAACTGTTGACCGCTTCTCTCTTGCAGGAAACAAGCCTATGTTTATGTACACTATGATTGTCTTTTTGAATTTGGTGCTAATACTGTTATGTGGAAAATGGAATAGGTCTTTGGATTATGGACGCGGATATTCTCTAATGGACGACGGTTGGATTATGAATGACGGACTAGACGCTTGTAATCAGACAAATGTGTTAAAAAACATTACCAACACCTGTCATCTTTCTCAACTGGTGAAGGATCCTACCAGAATTACAGAGAAAGCGAGAACATGTATCTATCATATTTACACATCTCATCCTGAGAAATGTACCAGAACAACGTCAGTTCCTCTTTCTCTTAGTGATCATAATCTTGTGTATACAGTGCATGGAGGCAGGATGCCAAAAAATAAACATAGGATAGTATACACCGGAACTTTCAAAACTTACGACCCTGCTCTGTTTCGGGCTGTCTTGAGCAAATGTCCATGGAGTACTATGGAAATATTTGATGATATAAACGACTCCTGGTACTATTGGAAAACACTACTTTTAAACACTGCTAAAGCCCACGCCCCCATGAAGAAATTTCGCGTAAAAGACGCAAACTGTCCATGGCTTACACCTGAAATTAAGACTATGATGAAGGCCCGAGATTTTCATCATAAGAAAGCCATTCTGACCAACAACAAAGAACACTGGGCGTACTATAGACAACTTCGTAATAAAGTGAATAATAGCATGTACTATGGTAAGAAAAATCACATAAATCGCTGCATCAGCGAGAATATGAACAATTCTAAAGGAATGTGGAAGCAAATATTTTGCCACAATCGATCCAATCTAGTCCGAACATTGCTCTGCTTGATGGAATGTCTATTGTAGATGTAGCCAATAAATTTAATGCCCATCTCGCAATAATTGGTATCAAACTTGCAAATGTAATTCCATCAATTCAGCTGAATCCTATGTTTTATGCGAGAAAAATAACATCTGGTAACAAGAATCGCTTTAGATTCAAATACTTGGAAACTCAAACTGTGATCAGGGACTTGCAAAACATATCTGTCAACAAAGCTACTGGTCTGGATGGTATTCACCCCAGACTCTTGAAGGATGCAGCCCCTATTATTGGTGAATCTCTGTAATTTTTATTAAATATGTCCTTGAAAAGTGGCACAGTCCCGGATGAATGGAAAAGCGCCAAGATTTCATCTTTACATAAATCCGGCCATCTCACTGATCCTGAGAACTACAGACCAATATCGGTCTTATCAGTGGTAGTTAAGATTCTAGAGAAATGTGTACATAATCAATTTTATGACTATTTGTGTGATAGCAAACTGTTGTCCTCCTACCAGTCTGGTTTTAGAAGTAAACATTCTACTCAAACATCTCTCCTTAGCGTCAGTGACCAATGGCTTCAAGCGATGAACCGGGGTAAAGTGACAGGTTTAGTGTTGCTAGATCTAAAAAAAGCATTTGACACGTTAAATCACCATATATTGCTTCAGAAGATTTCACTTTATGGTGTCGCTGATGCCGAATACGAATGGTTCTCCTCTTATATGTTACGTAGGAAACAAGTATCTGTAATGGACGGAGGGACACTGTCGGACACTTTATTTGTAGAAACCGGAGTTCCCCAAGGTTCTACCCTTGGTCCATTGTTGTTTATTTGTACATTAACGATCTGCCATCTGTAATCGAACAATGTCAAGAAAATATGTATGCAGATGACACTACTATTTATTTTTCAAACTCTGATGTTAACATGGTTACCCAATCCATGGTTATCCAATCCAAACACAACTTCTGTCCAAATGGCTTAAAGCGAACATGATAAGCCTAATGTAAAAAAACAAACATTTGTTTATTGGCAGTAGAGCAAAACTGAACCGAATTCGCAACACTATTGTAGATCCTGTCCACAAAGATAGTACAGTGATAGATGAAGTAAACTCATGCAAGTACTTAGGAGTGAATATAGACTCCCGCCTCAGTTTTGAGGAGCACATTAGTTCCAACTGTAAAAAATTGTCCAACAAGATAGCCATACTCAGAAGATTACGAAAGTATATATCTCTCAACACAGCCATAATTGTCTACAATACACTGACTTTGTCTCACTTCGATTATTGTAATCTTGTGTGGAGCAGCGCCAGTAAATGTAAAACTGATCGGCTGCATAAATAATGCATAATAGAGTAGCTCGAGTGGTATTAGAAGTTAGTTCCGATACTTATGTGTCCGAAATGCTTTCTACTCTGAAAGATCAAAGAATTAACCCTATCTGGCCTGGGCTTTTGAGACCTGTCCAGGCCTGGGGGGGGCAAATGGCCCCCCATAATTATTTTTCTTACCCCTTGAGCTAGGGAGCTGAAACTTATCACACTATACCCCTGGGTCAAGCTCTACCAGAAAATGTGAAAAAATCCAAGATGGCCGCCTTGATGACGTCACAGTGACGTCATTTTAAAAAACGGCATTTTTTTGTCGATTTTTTTATTTTTGCAATTTCTCCTCAAAAACTGCATGATAAAATAGTTTTCGCCCACCTTTCTCCGCGGAAAAGCAGAAATTTTGAAGAAATATGACAAAAACATCACTTTTCTGCTACCCCATGTGGCCGCCATCTTGGATTTACCCATGATCCTCTGCTCGGGTGGTTATGCAAATAGGCTCAAAATGACCCCAATCTGATAAATAATAAAGTCACGGAGTTTCAGCTCTCCATGTTTTGTCGCTCCGGATATAGCGCTGAAAGTTTGGTAGGGGGGCAGGTAGGATTAACTATCAAAAATCCTGTTTTATGTAAAACTGTCAATAATTTGCTGCTTGATTACATAAGTCAGCTTTTTGAACATGTAAATACTGTTCATTCGTACAACACAAGAATTGCCAACAACAATGACATTTTTATTAAGACCGGGACGTCTATGAACTCTTTTTATTCTAGAACATTTTGTTACTCTGGTGGTGTTCTATGGAACAGTTTAAACGTCAATGTACGGAACGCACCGTCAGCCCCTTCTTTTAAAAATGCTTACTTTAGATTCTACCACCCAATTTTAATGAGATAATGGCTGAAGCATTTTTAATTTATATTTGTTGCTTCAAACTGCTGAAGCATTTTAATTCATATTTGTTATCTGTTAAATGTATATATATATATGTGTGTTATATGTGTGCATGAATGTATGTATATATGACCCCCTGTTAGAGCAGGCTAGGCCTGAATGGGGCAATTCCTATTCAAGTATTGGTAAATAAATAGATCATGTGGGAAATGTGACGATTTTGCCGTAAATTATAACACAGGGCTATACCACCAAGCGCTTCCACTCAAAGTTTCTCAAATAGGGCGATACATATCGTACGCTGATAAGAAATTACGAACGCAGCGTACAAAATCTTTGGCGTAGTGTTTCATAACTTGTGCCATGTGAACGCGCTGACTTCAAGCGTTGAGCACACCGGTTCTCGTCAGATCACCGAAGTTGAGCAACGTTTAACTCCGTCAATACTTGGATGGGCTGTGCTGATCAGTGTCCAGGGTAATAGGAACTGTGAGCACTCTCGTGTTCTGGCACATGTAGGCACCGTCGTGATATGACTGAAACAAGGTTGAAAACGACGTTAAACCCCACTACTCACCTCATGGCTTCACGATCTCCTTGCGGTTTATATGACCAGTCGCAATCAAAGCTCTCTTTCTAGATAACGACTTTACAAAGAAAATAGCAGGGATTAAGAACTCTGATCAGCGATACAGATTCGATATATTTGGAACACCATGATGTCTTGTCAGCATCATTGAACACTGTTGACAGCCTCTCTTGCAGGAAACTATCCTATGTTTATGTATACAATGATTGGCACTAATGCTGTTATATGACTTATATGACGGAATTTCTTTAAGAGGTAACAACTGAATATTGAATGAATAACTAGGCGCATTTTCTTGGACGAGAAATATATATATATATATATTGATCGATTTGGAGAAATTAACATTTTGAATGTTTAATGAGAGTCAAAATGTTGATGTGCCTATATGGAGCTATAAAACGCGATTTTTTTGGAATTATTCAAAGCAGGCGAATTTTTCAGCAGCGGAGATCTTACATCAAGTTAAATGTATACAACAGATTAATATCAGCCTCAACAGAGAAAAAATTCACCGTGGAATTGTCAGAAGGTCATATTTATTGATCTGGTAACGAAGGGTGCCTCTTCAGCTGAAGATTATGCTGCTTGTGTCTCCCCCCCCCCCCCCATCCCCAAAAGGCAGCCTTGTTAATGCCTTGGAGATGATACCCAAGGATATTGTCTCACACTCACTCTAATTCCATACCCGTAACCTCTCCAGGATACGGTCTATAGTTGACTCAATTTATCTGATGATCTGCGACCGTTTGAAAAAAGTAGGCCGGTAGTGACCTTAATTTTTGTCCCCCGCCGCAACGCGGCCGGGGACTTTAAAATGGTTCTTGCTTCTATGTGTCCGTGCATGAACGGACATGTCCGTGCCAATACTTCGTAAGCAATAACTTCTAAATGCTTTGTCGGATTTCTCCGAAATTTGGCATCTGCATTCTTTGCGGCAAGACGTCTATTGGTATTACGTTTCAGCAAGATCCGCCTGTAGGTGGCGCCACTGGGGTCTTGCTTCTATGTGTCCGTGCAAATACTTCGTAAGCAATAACTTCTAAATGCTTTGTCGGATTCCTCCGAAATTTGGCATCTGCATTCTTTGCGACAAGATGTCTCTTGGTATTACGTTTCAGCAAGATCCGCCTGTAGGTGGCGCCACTGGGTCTTGTTCCAATCTTTAGTGCATGTCCGTGCAAATACTTCGTAAGCGATAACTCCTAAATGCTTTGTCGGATTCCTCCGAAATTTGGCATCTGCATTCTTTGCGACAAGACGTCTGTTGGTATTACGTTTCAGCAAGATCCGCCTGTAGGTGGCGCCACTGGGTCTTGTTCCAATCTTCTGTGCATGTCCGTGGTTTCCATTCAAATTCTTCACAAGCGATAATTTCCAAATGCTTTGTCTAATAATTAGGCATCCCTAAATGCGTTTGTCATTTTTTCTTCTTTCTTCCGCTTCTCGCTGTTTTGAATTTCATGTCGCTTTAAATGAAGGACACCATTTTCTTAAATTTGCTGTCCAGTCCTTCTATTCCACATCATATGATTTACCCTAAAGCTTTTGCATGAACCTTATTATATTTCAGAAGTATAATATGAAATAACTGGCGGGGAAATCCCCGCAGTACCGGACCCCTGTTTTTTAAAATTTCGTGTCGTCTTAAATGAAGGACAACATTTTCTTCAATTTTGTTATCAAATAATTGTATCTCACACCATATGATTTACCCTAAAGCTTCTGCAGGAACCATTTGTGTCCACAGTGTAACTTACTATATTAATTACAACTGAGTTCTTAAAGTTTGGGTGCACACTGTGCATATGATCAATTTCCTGAATTGAATTGAATTCCACCTTGTGGTTTTCGGACTGTGATAGATGATGGCATGCAGTTGTCAGTGTGGTTGTTTCATGTACAGGGAGCTTTCTATGGCTTTCATGTCAGCACACCTACCACTACCCTCAAGAAGAGCATGTCCCCATCCCCAGGGCGCCGAGCCGCATCTTCTATCTCCCAAACTAGCCCTCGCCCGACCCTCGTATATTGTGTTTGAGCATACATGTATCCAATATATCTTGGCAGAAGCTGAAATTTGTGTGTTGTCTGCAATATCCTTCAACTTTGCTATGAAATCATTCTATTCCACATCATATGATTTACCCTAAAGCTTTTGCATGAACCTTATTATATTTCAGAAGTATAATATGAAATAACTGGTGGGGAAATCCCCGCAGTACCGAACCCCTGTTTTTTATGCCCCCCCCCCCTCTAACTAGAGGGGGGCATATAGCGATCGCTTTGTCCGTCCGTCCGTCCGTCCGTCCGAATATCTTGTCCGGACAATATCTCGGTTAATATTTCATGGACAGGATTGAAACGTGCATGGACTGTGGCCAGTGGCTCGTAGTTGTGCAGCGTAGAGTTTTTTCCGAGTTCCGTTATAATTTTCAAGAGTTATGGCCCTTTTTCTGAAATCTCGGTGAATGGGTCTTGTCCGGGCTGTATCTTGGTTAATGTTGTATGGACAAGTATGAAATTTGCATGATATGTGGTTAGTAACCCACAGTTGTGCAGCGTAAAGTTTCTCCACGTTTCGCTCATATTTTCAAAAGTTATGGCCCTTTGTTCCTGAATTCTTCATGAATCGAGACTTGTCCGGGCTGGATCTCGGTTAATATTGTATGGACAATTATGAAATTTGCAGGATGTGTGGTCAGTGCCCTATAGTTGTGCAGCGTGAAGTGTCTCCACGTTTCGCATATATTTTAAAGAGTTATGGCCCTTTTTTCTTCAAATCTTTGTGAATTGGAACTTGTCCGGGCTGGATCTCGGTTGATATTGTATGGACAATTATGAAATTTGCAGGATATATGGTCAGTGCCCTGTAGTTCTGCGGCTTGGAGTTTCTCCACATTTCGCCCATATTTTCAAGAGTTATGGCCCTTTTTCTTCAAATCTTTGTGAATTGGGATTTGTAAGTCTGGATCTCGGTCAATATTGTATGAACAAGTATGAAATTTGCATGATATGTGGTCAGTGACCCATAGATATGCAGCGTGAAGTTACTCTGTTTTCGGTTATATTTTCAAAAGTTATGGCCCTTTGTTTAAACCTAAGTGAATGGGATATATTTATTTGTCCAAGCTGGATCTCAGTCCATAACCGATTTGAACCGGGAAAATGGCTATATTATATGTTACATTCCAAAGCAGACAACATAGGTCCTAAAGTATGAAATTGCCCCAAAAAACAGTGAATTGGGTGCAAAATTCAAAGTTCACTGATCGCTTCATAATTTCACCACAATATACTCCCAAGGAATGTAGATCTCATAACCAGGTCAAATTTTCGGAGTTGGTGAAAGGCCTGGCGACCATCTTGCATCGAAGCATCGTATTATCACTTGTTGCTTGATACTTGGAATATGTATTACATGTATGTGAGGCATGGCAAAAAAGTGATTGAAACATAATTTTTATAATTATCCAAATTAGGCCTCCACCAACCAATAAAGAAATGCAGAACAATGGCGGGGCAGTGTTGGATCAAAGTGGAAGGGGGGGCATACAATTGAGCAATCTCTGATTGCTTCCTTCCTGTGTTTAAATTTCATGTTGTCTTAAATGAAGGACAACATTTTCTTCAATTTTGTTATCAAATAATTGTATCTCACATCATATGATTTACCCTAAAGCTTCTGCAGGAACCATTTGTGTCCACAGTGTAACTTACTATATTAATTACAACTGAGTTCCTAAAGTTTGGGTGCACACTGTGCATATGATCAATTTCCTGAATTGAATTGAATTCCACCTTGTGGTTTTTCGGACTGTGATAGATGATGGCATGCAGTTGTCAGTGTGGTTGTTTCATGTACAGGGAGCTTTCTATGGCTTTCATGTCAGCACACCTACCACTACCCTCAAGAAGAGCATGTCCCCATCCCCAGGGCGCCGAGCCGCACCCTCTATCTCCCAAACTAGCCCTCGCCCGACCCTCATATATTGTGTTTGAGCATACATGTATATATCTCCAATATATCTTGGCAGAAGCTGAAATTTGTGTGTTGTCTGCAATATTGGGATAATTGCAACCCCAAAAGGTTTCAATTTATCAGGCACAGACCCATGTTTTTGTATTTGGTAAATGGATCCCTTGTCTACATGTATATATTTTTGCTTGGAATTGTTTTTCTTGCCAATCCGCTTCTGGGTGGCGCCACCTTGGGCCAAATTAAATTGCATCTCCAGACAATAACTTTTGAAAACCTTAAGCATTCTTTCCAAATTTGGTGTGGTGGTACCTTGTCTCAAGATCTGGCTTGAGAATGTTTTTCATGTTGATAGGGGGACTACCTGAAAGCTAAGTTAAGTGTTTCCAGACAATAACTTTTAAAAACCTGAACCGATTCATTCCAAATTTGGTGTGTAGGTACCTCGCCTCAATTTCTCGTTTGGCATTGTTTTTCATGCCGACCCACTTATAGGTGGTGCCACCTGGGGGTAAATTTAAAATTGTTTCCAGACAATAACTTTTTAATACTTAATAATGAACTTGGTATACATGTACCTTACCTGAAGGTTTCACTTGGTATTGTTTTTCTTGTCGATCTGCTCATAGGTGGCGCCACCTGTAGGCCAAGTTAACAATTTCTATTTCCAATGTCAAGGGATCTTGCTTCAAGATCTCGGTTGGGATTATTTGTTATGCCTATCTGCCTACACATGGTGCTACCTGAGGGCCAAGGTAAAATTGCATTTCCGGACAGTAACTGTTGGACCTTAATGGATTCTTTTAAATTTGGTATGTTGATACCCTCAAGTTATCTTATGGGGCCATGTTAATGATGTTTTTCCTAAGTTTTACGTTTTTACTTTCTTCACAAATTATGAATGTTTCCTTTACTAAAGATGCAAAAGGCATGCCTCCAATCGTATTCGATCGACTGTATCTAGTTGCATATGCATTCCTTGTGACAAGATGTTGATTGGTATTGCGTTTCAGAAAGATCTGCCTGTAGGTGGCACCATTAGGGTTCTTTCCGCTCTTTTCTGCTGCAAGCAATAACTTTGAAACGCTTTGAAATGTTGCTCGAAATTTGGTTTCCGGGTAATAACTTGAGAACTGCTCATCAAATTCTTCCCAAATTAGGCATGCATATACATTGTACCTTGCCATGAGATGTTGCTTGGGAGTGCGTTATCCGCTTCTGCTTGTGAAGATGAGAAAGTGACGCCACCTGATGACAAAATCTGAGATTTGTTTTTGGCCAATAACTTGAGAACTGCATGCTCATCGGATTCTTCTCAAATTTAGCATGCATTTACATGTACCATGCCGGGAGATGTTGCATGGGATTGCCTTTCACTCACTTGCACTTACAGGTGGTGCCACCTGGTGGCAAAATCCCAAATTTGTCTCCGGGTAATACCATGACCTAAGATGTCGCTTGAGATTGCATTTCGCCCACTTGCGCCTATAGGTGGCGCTATCAGGTGTTAAAATCAAAATTTGTTTTCAGCTATTAACTTGAGAACTGCTCATCGGAATCTCCTCAAATTTAGCATGCATGATTGCGTTTCGCTCACTTTTACTTACAGGCGGTGCCACTTGGTGGCGAAATACCAGATTTGTTTCCGGGTAATAACTTGAGAACCGCTCGTCAGATTCTTCTTAAATCTGGTATGAATATATCGTGACATATGATGTCGCTTAGGATTGCGTTTCGCCCGCTTGTGCTTACAGGTAGCACCACCTCGTGTCGAATCTAAATTTGATTTCGCTCATCAGGTTTTTCTCCAATTTGGTATGCAGGTACCCTGCTATGATATGTCCCTTGAGATTGTATTTCACCTGCTTTTGCATACTGGTGGCGACACCTGGAGGAAAAAACTGAAATTTGTTTCTGGCAATAGTTTGACAACTGCTCATCGGATTCTTCTCAAATTTGGTATTGATGTGTCATAAGATGTCACTTGGGATTGTGTTTCGCACACTTGTGCATACAAATCTAAATTTGGTTTCCGGGCAATAACCCCCTCTTCAGATTCTTCCCAAAGTTTGTATGCTGATACACCATGTCATCAAATGATCCTTGGGATTGCATTTCGCCCACTTGCACCTACAGGTGGCGACACCTGGTGGCAAATTTAAAATTTGGTTTCCGGACAATAGGTTGAGGATGCATTCAGCTTCTCGTCAAATTTGGTTTTCAGATAATATGCCTTGAGATGTCACTTGGGGTCGCTTCTCGGTTACATAATTTCCATGCTTCATTGCATGGAAGCTAATTTACAGAAGCAAAAAATGTTCAGTCAACCGTTCTAAGTTGATTTTAAAACTTGGGAAGGCAGAATTAAGACCCTCTACATCCAACGCCTATGAAGTATAGCAGTTGCCTCCCTCATGTATATCCCCTCGAGACCAACAATGCTAAAAAATATTGCTGCCATTTCGGCGGGGGACTTGGCATCCTCTGGCTGCTTGTTTTTCATATTTCAGAAGAATTACATAAAATGTTTATCATACTGTAAATTGAAGAACATTTGACTCGGGGAAATCAGTCCCCTGGGCTTTGAACCTGAAAATGGACTATTTTTCACGCTAATCCATTGATGCACGGTTCATACACAGATTACGCAATATTTATACATGTTTGCTGATCTGCTCTTTTTATTTCATGATCTGTCCTGCTTTAGTCTAGCACGTTATTGATAAAAGTCTAAGCACATTCTGTCTTTTAAAAATAAACGTGATCTACTCAACTAGGTAAACATTTCCAAGAAAAATGCCAACAAATATGTTTTACTGTGTATGGTAAACAAGGCCATAACAGTCCAATAATCTGCTGACATGTTAATTCTGGGCTTTAGTTACCGTTTCATAGGTAAACTTGCATTAGTGTATTTATGTGAATTTAATTTGCTAGAAAGAACCCTCAGCAAAACGCTGCCTGTGTTTGAGATCAGACGTCACAATGCGCAAAATATATATATAAACGTAAGTGAATGCTGTTGTTAGAAATGAATAAGACAGTTTCAATATTTATCGCATGTCGGCATGGTGCCTTACATCCATTGTGGTGTGTTTGCAATAACGTGACATACTCGTTTGAATAGGAACAATTCAGCCCGTGTGATATATGACTTTTCTAATAGATCGTCAAACCTTGGTTTCCTTATAATAAGATTCCCAGAAACTGCCGGTGTAAACACATTAATTTTTCTTCGTTTTTTTAAGGTCACAATTTCCCAAACCTTTTTAAATTACCGAACCCTGTACGCCTACACGACAGATTACCTTCACCTAAAGACAGCAAACAGAACAGAGATTTCTAAATCCAGTGCCTGGGTTTTCATATAAAGGGATATCTGCAGCATATCAAACTTTAACGCATCGGACTTATATTTATTAAATAAAGAATTGTGAGAAATATATCGGAAAGTTGTTTCAATAATTAAGGGATGCTGATGTTAACAGCAAGCTGCGGGAGTTTAGCAACTCTGTAGGTAGTCCCATCTTAGTCACAAGAGTTTTGATTAAGTGATAAGGCGTTGTAGAATTGTCCATTCAAGACTAACTCACGAACATTTATTATAATAATCTTAAAGTTAAACATATTTTAATCAACTGTACTGATTTTAAGGTTGAGAGATTTTTTTTATCGAGCAGCTAGAATGCGTTCAAGTGATTCCCTGTCATCAAAATTGCGTTACGGTCAATTGAACACCAGAATTGCGTTGAAAACTGCAGAGCTATTATAGAATTAGGAAAAAAACACAATTTGTTTTGCAAGTTTTGATTTCTCAATATCGCCATCTAAATATAGTTGTTAGGTTCACGTGAGAACGCATGGTAATGTAATCATCAGTCCCAGGATTCTAACACGTTATATACTTACCAAATTTAAATTCATTTGAAATCCCCATGCTGCCGAGCTACAGAAGATTTGACCCATTTATTTGTCAGGTCCGAAACACTGATAACTGTATGAGACAGTGTATCATGGGCAAAACGACTATTGTCATATTTATAGTAAAACTTGTTGTCCCCCATGAACAGTTGTCTGGATCCTATAAATGAGTAAGTAAGTCAAGCCAAAAAGCACGTCGGTCAGATGATCCAGTTGAAATATGAAACTATTTGTTTGTATCTGTGAATTACCCATTGAAGAAATTCCTAGAAATGAAGAAAGAAGCGGTATGTTCAGCGCTCGTTGTCAGGGTATGTCTACCAAATATTGACGGGTTTGCACTTGTTATACAATTTTAGAAATAATCGGAATGCAACTGTGTTTACCGATATTACTGTTAAATTTGTGCCGGTTTGAATTAAATAGTTATTACAATGTGAATTCCACGTGCATGGTGTCAGTTTGGACTGTCACATGTGTCATCCTCCTTCTAGAACGACTGACCTTGACCCCACCGTCTTTGTTGATTTCGAAGAATCTCAAGCATAGACCGTTGCGGGAACCATGTAAGAGATAAATCAAGTCGACCACGAATAGTGAAACCGTTATGTGTGTGACATTTACTGAAGGTGACAAAACGAGACTAAAACAGACTATTTGTTTGCAAAATATTGCTCCTGGAAAACATTTCAGAAAGAATTTTCTAGAAAATGCTAATGATGTACACGATTGTTATAGAAGACATATTTATGCAGAAGGATTTTATAGGGCTCAGTCAAAATCCCATAGTGATCAAAGCATTCTGATTTTTCGAATTGAAAGGTACTTTAATGTACAACCAATGAGTGATGTCTAATGACTGTATTATCTTATCATCGCTTGATGATAGTACATAAAAAGAACAGACACAGAATTACATATAAATGCCTAATATTGGTAATTAATTACATTTCCTGAGCGTATATCCCTATAGAGAAAGTAAGAAGCAAAATTTTAAAATTGCTGAAACCCCCCCCCAAACCGAATGCTGTTTTCAGGAATCAAAAATAGAGTTCTAGCTGTTTAATTGTAGCTAAACAAAACAAGTACCAAAATGTTGGTTTTATGTTTGGGTTATTCATATCTCTGTATGTCTCATTTAGGACACAAACATGGGCATCAAGACATTTGAATATGAATGGTAAGAAAATATAGCAAATAAGGCTACAAAAAAAGTTGTGATATGGGAAAATAAGATTTCTTCGACCCAACCAATAGTCTGATGACATGAACAATTTCAAATGGTAGCTATTTCTTTGGATTTAAGTAGAGAACACAAACTTCTGTATAAAACGTCACTCGGTTTGAATCTCGAGACGTTGCAATGTGCAGAATATAATGACGTATATGAATGCCATTCCCACATGGTTTCATTATTGATCACATGCCAGCTTACGGAGTCCATTATGGTGAGTTTGCAATAATGTGATCTGTCTGGTTAAATAGGAACAATGCTGCCTACGTGATATATGGATTTTCTAATTTATTAACTGATAAAAGGCCAAATCCTGGTTTCTGTATGATCAAAATCCCCAAAAATGTCTGACTGTGTGTAAAATCCTTTATTTCACATCCACATTAACAATTCTCGGGCGTATTTAAATTACCGAACTGTAAACGATTTTATTTTCACCAAAATACACCAATCACAACATGGATCCTAAATCCCGTGCCTTAGTTAACGGATAACACGATACCTGCAACATATTCGAATCGAATTATTTTACCTCTGTCTCACACATAATATATCACAAAGGCGTGCGAGTTACCGAACTTCAGGTGGGTATAGCGAACATTTCGCATGAACAAACAAGTCATAGGGAGTGAGGGATGCTCATTCTGACTTTTGCGATCATCATTCGCTGATATATAATTATTTCACATGAAACATGAAAGAGCAGCGACGCCGTGCATGCCTATTTATGAAATACAAGTTTTTGTGGCATCAGTTTATAGAATTAAACAGATATTATGGTGATGTTATGGTGATGAATATGTCTTGGTTGGCATATTTTCATCAGGCTTCAATAAACCGAATCCGTGCATGCCAATTTCTATTTCCGTGTGCACCAAGCGAGAAGTGTGTTATCCAGCGATGATGGGTATTCTTGTAAATTGATTGTATTTGAATCTAAATTCTCAAGTCATAATTCATCAGTTCTTGGTAACAGCAGAAACTCGGAAAATGTGTGTGTGAGATGATAATATCATTGATCTCGCGCTTTCTATACTCTACGTTATCAGAGAGAGAGAAAGAGAGCACTGATCACTGACAAACGGGTTATGAAATTTAATCCTGGGGATTCTAATGAGCCAAGGTTACACGATTTGACCTGTCAATTATCAGTGGAAAAAACTATAATATATATGAGAAACTGCCTAAGTGAACACAGAGCGGAGTCCAAAAAGTGTGGCCGGCGTTTAGCTCAGTACCGTGAATGCATAATCTAAATACGAAAAACTGTACTTCTCCTTCACAAACAATCTGCTCCATTTTAGTAATTGTGCCGATTACCCGGTGAAAATATTGTTAATAGCAACCACATTATCTAGGGCGTCTGTATTTCCTTTGATGACAACGTGGTTTGACAACCAACAAAACACAACCTCAATTTGTTGATGAAATCTACGGATATATAATAACAGAATGTTCAAAATGATGGGATGAGTTGAAGTGCCACTCTCAATTGCATGAAAGCATGACAGTGAATCTGAGAATATGACATACTTCCTTCTATGGCCGAACCAATACCTTCTTAGGCTAACAATAGAGCTTCGGCATATTACCTCGGCAGTGAAAATCAAACTTTTACATGGAAGTCGACAGGTTTTAGTTTTGGATCTAAAGATGGAAGCACACGCTACTCTCACACCATCTTTAGAACCATCTGTATAAATAGCTTGATGCGATCTGCATGTTTCTCTAAATATACCAAATTTTGGTGTATGCTCGAGATGGCTCGTATCTGCCTTTTATGCATTTCATCATTGTAATATCTACTTCTTGTCTGGCTAACTGCCATGTTGAAACTGGTAAGATTTTGTTACGTAAAATTTGACTAAGTTTGATTCCAGCTACTATAATGTGTGGTTTTATACGATTACAAGCGTCTAGTCCGTCATTCATAATCCAGCCGTCGTCCATTAGAGAATATCCGCGTCCATAATCCAAAGACCTATTCCATTTTCCATATAACAGTATTAGCACCAAATTCAAAAAGACAATCATAGTATACATAAACATAGGCTTGTTTCCTGCAAGAGAGAAGCGGTCAACGGTTTTCAATGATGCCGGCAAGACATCATGATGTTCCAAAAATATCAAATCCGTATCGCTGATCAGTATTCTTAATCCATAATATTCGTTATAGAGTCGTCATCTAAAAAAAAAATGGATGTATCTCAGTCACGCTTTGATTACCATGAGGATCTTGAAGTACATGGGTTCATACGGCCCCTTGCCCCGGGTTAAGCGGAATTAGACACAAGTTACGAAACGTAGCGCCATAGATCTTGCACGCTACGTTCGTATTTGCTATCAGCATGCGATATGTATCGCCAAATTTGAGAAACTTTGAGTGGAGGCGCTTGGTGGAATAGCCCTGTTTTATAAGTTTCTGCAACAATGTTTTGTGACGTTGATTAAAATCGTCACATTTAACACAGGATCTAGAAAATGCTACTAAGCGAGATATGTATACGCCATATGCAGGTCCCACTGGAATATTACTGTCCAGAAAGGGATAGTTTACGATGTCGGAATTGTAATCATCTCTTTTGTCATAAAGTCGACGAGAGAGAATGCCCGCTTCATTTTTATAGAGATAGAGATCTAAATAAGATGTGCCTGTAGGGCTATCTGTAGTTTCCTTCAAATCCAGTGAAGGTGGATATATATCCTTCACTGCTTCATTTATATAACGATTATCCACAGCGAGAAGATCGTCTATATAGCGTTTGGTGAATGAGAATGAACGGGCTTTGAATGGATCGGTTTTTGAAAGCGCCTGCATATAGTCATATTCATAAGAGAACAGATACAAGTCAGCCAACAGGGGTGCACAATTAGTACCCATTGGAATACCTATATGCTGCTGATATATTGTGTTGCCAAATTTCACATAGATATTTTTAATGAGAAATTCAAGCAACTCTATAAACAAAGAAACATCCCATGAATGATATCTCTTGTATGTAGTAGAGCTAAAGAATGCTTTCTGGCTTCTGACATTAATATATCTACGATCAGTTTTCTTGAACACAGATACTATTAATGACGGTCAATAAGGTCCTGATGAGTCGAGAAATCCCATGTGGATACATGTCTGTACGGTATGTGACCTTTAGCATCAAGTTCTTCCGTAAGACATTTTGAGTTTTTCAATATCCACATACATTCAACGCCAGAGTTCTTAGAAATAATGGCGCAATACCTTTCCCAAAATGCTTTTACCTCCTGAAGGGCCCTCGTCAATAGGGTTGAAAAAAGCTTGGTGGTGCAGCTTCTAGAACCAGCTATGAATCTAGCTTTGTATGGTGATTTATGCATTTTGGGAGTCCAGTATAGTTTTGGTATGTCGTTATGATTGGTTGGAAGACAAATACCTCTTTCCCTGAGAAACATTTTGTGATTGTTAAATAATTCTTCCAGAGTAAATGCAGTTTGAGAGTAAGTAGACGTATTTGATGAAGGTATGTCTACACTCAATTCTTTAACCAGCACCTGGTAATAGTAATATTTACATATGAATATTATATTATTCGGAGCTTTGTCTGCTGGGACTATGACGAATTTACTCTGGAGATTTGCTAGAACTTCTTGCGAATTGAGGTTTCCCAGTACTGGTTTTGCTTGGGGAAGAGTACTTCTGTCAATATGGCGGATTGTTTCAACGACCTTGCTCTTGGTGAGGTCCAGCCAATCAGCGAGTACTGTAGGTTCAACTTTTTCTCGCTTAGACCAATCAATAACGTACTGCTCCAATGCAGAAAGGACTATCTTCTGGTCGGCCTGCAGATTTATTCTTCTTCGCTCTCTATATTTAGGTCCTTTCATCAGGAGTAATTTCAGATCCTTATCACTCACCACATCAAGGTCACCAGTCACAATATGTTTGCATGGTGTATAGATAAAGTTCGTCGATTCACAATCACAACTATAGCCTCCTGACGTGTATATTTGTCTTTGTTCCGGAGAATCACAGGTGGTGGAATAATGGAGGATTTTTTTCATACAAATCTGCGTTTTGAAGGTTGAAAACACCGTTATAAGAAGGATTCAAGCGATTAGATCGCAAGTTTGTGATATATTGCAGTGCTGCTTCAATTCTTCGAAGTTCTAAAGGAGATTCATCTGGTTCGGCATATAAGCTGTCTGTACGTTATAAACAATAGGGCCATAGTTATGCATAGAACGAACAAGTGATCTATACAAATGGGGAAGCGTCTGGGCTCCTCCCCACTCACAGCTGGCAACTACCTTCAGCAAATCAAGAGCTTTCGTGCACTTAGCTTTCAATTTATATTCGATAAGTACGTTAATCGGTGATAGAACAATATTCTTAAGAATTTAACTTCCTTAATACCTTGATTTCAATTTCATCTTATGTAAGTACTGGATCATTGTGCTGGAAATACTTGCTACAAAAGTGCATACGATTTGTCTTTGTTCCGGAGAACCATTTCCGAATTCTATTTAGATAGCTCGGTAATGTTCTCTCAACATTTTTATACTTTTCCACTATACGAAAAGTTGAAATCATCTACAAATAGTTATCCGTCAATTTATTTATTCAAACTTGCAGCTAAACTGTTGATCTTGATCATCGGCTGAATGAACAGATGATTTTAATCACAAAACATTGTTGCAGAAACTTATAAAACAGGGCTATTCCACCAAGCGCCTCCACTCAAGGTTTCTCAAATTTGGCGATACATATCGCATGCTGACAGCAAAGTACGAACGTAGCGTGCAAGATCTATGGCGCTACGTTTCGTAACTTGTGTCTAATTCCGCTTAACCTGGGGCTAGGGGCCGTATGAACACATGTACTTCAATATCCTCATGGTGCTCATATGAACAGTCACAATCAAAGCGTGACTGAGATACATCTTTTTTGGATAACGACTCTAAAACGAATATTATGGATTAAGAATACTGATCAGCGATACGGATTTGATATTTTTTGAACATCATCATGTCTTGCCGGCATCATTGAAAACTGTTGACCGCTTCTCTCTTGCAGGAAACAAGCCTATGTTTATGTATACTATGATTGTCTTTTTGAATTTGGTGCTAATACTGTTACATGGAAAATGGAATAGGTCTTTGGATTATGGACGCGGATATTCTCTAATGGACGACGGCTGGATTATGAATGACGGACTAGACGCTTGTAATTTAAAACAGTTTGAAAGTGACCATTTCCACACAGGTTATAATTAATTTACATATTCATATAGTTATTACATGACAATTACACACAACATAGACGTCAACGTGTACCAGCCGGAAAGTCTGGGGACACTCAGTTTAGGCTACGATAAACAGTACAAGGTACACAATCATTAACCCTATGTGACCTGGGGTTTTTGGGACCTGTCCAGACCTTAGACCCGCCCCCTAAGTATTTGTTTACTCTTCGAGTTACGGGGCTGAAACCTACCAAACTATACCTTGAGACAAGCTCTACGTCTTTTTCCTCAACGTCGTTTTTGGTCGATTTTGTCAGTCAAATTTTTCATTTATGCAATTTCCCCGCAAAAGCTACTTGATAAATTAGTAAATATTCATGTAATGTGAAATAAAATAGTTTTTGCTCACTTTTCATCGCTGTAAATACGATTTTTTTTAAGAAAATGGTCTGATAGTGTTAATGTCACATCGGAATCATGTTTGTCAATATCCGAATTAGTAATTAAAGCCAACATACGTTGGTCATTTGTTTACTGTCGTACATTTAGGTGTGAACGAAAAAAAAAATACTGATCGATTTTCCTGTCTTCCATTTAGTACCCTCGAATCATATTTACAACGTTGTATAGCAAATTCCAATGAGGAATGTACTGTTTATCCAGTTGTGAAATGAAACTGTGTACATGTATATGGGCATTTTGTTTTTAGATTCAGGAGTGAAATGATAAAAATGCAACAGGACAGGCATCTGTTCTGTATTCAGCTTCCTTGTATTATCTTTATAAAGTTCACCAGCATTTACCGAGCAATACCTACATCAAGCACTTTTTGCCGTATCCAATTTGTGTAATCAAAATATTCTATTTGGTGGCAATTTTGGCTTTAGGATTTAACGATGAAAGTATAAATTTCCAGCTTGGAAAAGAATTGCTTTCTATTTAGCACTCTCACATTCTAAAAAAAAAATCCGTGGCCAACTTTGAAGAAGAATGGCTTTAAAAGAAAACGTATTCGCACCAATCTAACCTGCGATCCTTGTAATTATTCCTCGGCTATATCTGAATGTAAATGTTCAAAGACACCAGGCCTTGATGGCATTGAATGGTTTCATTGAAATGTCGCAATGAATATATCTGTGACTTACCCATTGAAGAAATTCCTAGAAATGGAGAAAGAAGCAGTATTTTTAGCGCTTGATGTCCCGGCATATCTAGTACATATTTACGGGGTTGCATTTGATATAATAACTTTAAAATAATCGGCCTGTTACTGCTGGCAAAAATATGCCGGTTTGAATTAATTAGCCATTTCAGTGTCAATCCCCCGTGCATGGTGTCAATATGGACAATCACATGTGTCATCTTCCACACAGAACGACTGTCCTTGAACACACCCTCCTTGTTGATGTCGTTGAACCTGAAATCTAGACTGTTCCCGGAACAGAACAGAATATACAAAAATAAGTCGGTCTCGACTGTATTCACGCTGAGTATGTGACATTTTCTGAAGGTGACAGAACGAGACAAAAACAGATTTTCCCGCATAATACTGCCACTGGAAAACATTCAAGCAATAATTTCCTCGAAAAATGCTAATGACGTTATAAGAAGACATATGCATGAACATTTTATAGCGCCCAATTAAAATCCCATAGTGATCAAAACATTTTGATTCGCCGATTTGGAACGTACTTTTATGTACAACGACTGACCGCTTTCTAATAATTGTATTATCGCATTCTGATAGCGTATACTGAGAACACACGATGAATTACATGAACACTGTCTAGAATTGGCCTCTATGTTATATTCCGTTAGCTTATATCGGTTCGATATACGGAAAATGAGGATGAAGACTTCAGTTGAGTGAGAAGATAGTTCTAACTGCAGTGATGACATAATTGCAGTGATGACATATTGTGTACGGTCACGAAAAGGTTCTAATTGCAGATTGCTAAC
Organism: Hanleya hanleyi; assembly: GCA_036873755.1. Lineage (NCBI taxonomy): Eukaryota > Metazoa > Mollusca > Polyplacophora > Lepidopleurida > Hanleyidae > Hanleya > Hanleya hanleyi. The sequence goes on along the minus strand of JAVTVY010057406.1, from coordinate 8,723 downwards.
AACTGTACCAAAATTTTGATTCGATGTTTGAGTTATTCCTATCTCTGTATGTTAAAATTTGGGTTAATTTCAATATTCTTTGTCAGACGCAACCTTTTGGCGTGTATAGAGATATATGGATCAATAACTTGGAACGTGAAATCAGGAGATAACGGTATGAAATTATAGAAAATAAAATAATAAAATTCAAAAAGTGATGGAGTAGGACGGAAGAAATATTTAACCAGTCTACTGAAATGTATAATTTGATGTCTCAGTTACAAACATGCAGGTAATGGATTAGTATATTTCTTTGGATATAATTTGAGAAAAAACCTTCAGTAAACTTCTGCCCGTGTTTGAGTTTACGGCGGCCCTTTGGGGACATTCATGTTTTTTTGCCTTTTAGGTGTTTTTCTCTGACTTTTTCGACTTTTCCTTCGACTTTTCCGTGTTTTCTTTCGAATTTTTCGAGTTTTTCTTGACTTTTCAGAGTTCTTGTTCGAATTTTCTGTGTTTTCTTTCGAAAACATCGCGAAATGAAAAAATTGTGAAATACTTTCCACCGCGGTGAAATACTTCCCACCGCGGTGGAAAATACTTTCCACCGCGGAGGGAAATATTTATTACCGCGGTGAGAAGTACTTTCCACCGCGGTGAGAAATACTTTTCACCGCGGTGGGAAATACTTTCCGCCGCGGTGAGAAATACATTCCACCGCGGTGGGAAATAATTTCAACCGCGGGGGGGAAACACTTTTCACCGCGGTGGAAACTTTTGCACCGCGATTAAAACTTTCACACCGCGGTGGAAACTTTTACACCGCGGTGGAAAGTGCTCCTCACCGCGGTGGAAAGTATTTCTCACCGCGGTGGAAAGTATTTCCCACCGCGGTGTAAAGTATTTCTCACCGCGGTGGAAAGTATTTCTCACCGCGGTGGAAAGTATTTCCCACTGGTGGAAAGTATTTTTCACCGCGGTGATAAATATTTCCCACCGCGATGGAAAGTATTTTCCACCGCGGTGGAAAGTATTTCACAATTTGTTTCATTTCGCGAAGAACTCTGAAAAGTCGAAGGAAAACACGGAAAAGTCGAAGGAAATCACGCAAAAGTAAGAGAAAAACACCTAAAAGGTGAAAAACATGAATGTCCCCTACGGGCCACCGTATGAGTTGATATGTCGCAATGCGCATAATATACAACAAATGTAGTTGAATGCAGTTCTGAGAAAGGAACGCGATCGTTTCAATAATGATGACATGTCAGCAAAACGATTTCGCAGTTAGGTCCATTATGGTGCGTTTGCAACAACGCGATACGATACGTCCGATTAAACAGGATCAATTCAGCCTGTATGATATATGAATTTTCTAATAGATTTTCAAACATTGCAGAAACTGTATCAAAACATTTTCCATTTTACAATTATCAAATGCTACACGACTGGTTTAGACGACTAGACGACAAATTTTGTTCACACAAAGACACTAATCGCAACAAGTATGTCTAAATGTCGCGTCCTCGGTTTCCATATAAAAAGATACCTGTAATCTGTCGAACCGTACAAATCCACCTCGGTCTCACGCCCACTATATCTCGAATGTGTGCGCTTTACCGAACTCCGGGCGACTTTAGCGAACATTTTTCATGAACAAAGTATTTGCAGGGAGCGATGAATGCCAATTCTGCCTTCCGTCATGATCATTCACTGATATGTAATTATTTCAGAGGAATCACGTGAAACAGCCGTGTATGCCTATTTCTGATCTTTATGAAAGACCTTTTTGTGATAGCATTTGGTAGATTAAAACAGAAATGTCCTGATGATGAATATGTCTTGGTTGATATATTTTCATCAGATCTACTAAGAAACCGAAACCGTGCCGGCCATTTTCTAGTCCAGAGGGCGTAGTGTTAGAATTGAGTTAAACACAGATGATAAGTATTATTGTGCATCGTGCATTGTTTGTATTTCACTGAGAAGTAACAACTCATATACCGGTATCTTGATCGAAACAGGCACCGGGAGAATGTCTGTGTGACATCAATATAAATTATCTCAATCTGTCTATATCTCAAAGGTATTTAAATCACCGAAGAGAGAGAGAGAGAGAGAGAGGGAGGGAGAGAGAGAGAACAGTGATCACGGACAAACCGGTTATGACTTTTAATCCTAGTGATCATAGTGATCCAAGGTCACACCGTTTGTTAACCTATTCATGATAAAATATATGGAACAAGCTAAAATAGAACTTCTAGCTATTTGAACTGTGACCTGTGCCATGAATAAATTATCTAAATAACTATACTTCCCAATCACACACAATTTGGTTCCAATTTAGTGATTGTTTAGATGTTCAATTGTATAGAGTGAGTGGTCAATGCATTACGATGATCACAAATTTGGAATCTCTCTGTAGTGATGAATGCATCTCAAAAATAAACTGAAATTTTTCAAAAAATCGTATTTGTTTTCTAGATTTATAAGCACTCTCCTCTTTTCACAAACTCAAAGCTTTGCTGGACCCACGTTAACTTATCGTGCTTATTGCTATTAACAATGATGGCCAATTTAATTGCTCTCGAAACAATGAATGCCGTAAACATGCAAGGGACAACCTCTTCCTTATTATTGTGCTTGATCTTTGGGAAATGTAAAGACTGTCGGAAGAGGGTTTGCTTATGCTTAACCTGTTTGACTCAAGAAGTGGCCACGATTGTATGATGTATGATGTTAACGTTTTCATATCGTCAGATGGATGATGTATAAAAAGTTGGCTGTTGCAGATGTGACATCTAAATCTCCCCATATTGGTTTCTGTATAACAAGACATACTAATATATATTATAATTTATTACTTCGAAGAAACAGTCAATCTTATGGTCGCATTTTATAGTGTCGAACAAAACTGTTGTAGTGGTGAATGTGTATTATTTTAAGCACAGATGTGCTTGATGTGTGTGTGAGCCTATTACTGCGTGATTTAAACATATTTTGTTAATAAAGAGATACTCGCAGCAGTAAAATCGCCTAACTTTGGGACATTATATTGAAATAAATTTGTGTGGAAAACCTATCGGATGTGCTTGCCTTTCAGCTTTAGAATGGTACCTTTCTACGTAATACATCGCGTACCTGACTTGACTTACAACTGCGCATAATCTGACAATACAAATTTGAGGAAAATGGAAATACACACTCAGATCGTATAATGAGTGTCATTTCGTGATTGATGTGTCGATGTATGGCTGACTGCGTTCTAAATGAACAACAATACAGGTACATAGTCAAATAGTCGATATAACTTAAATGAGAAGTTGTACAAGTTGTCTATAATCATATGTGTATTTACACACAAATATGTCACACTGTAGTGCCAGGCAAAATTAAAACCACGCAAACATTTATAAGGTGCGTAAGCGGCAATACTCCACACGGATCACAAACGGTTTATTCTCAAATGTGACGGGAGCGGGTGAGGTGGCGACTTTCAATCAGTGACTATGCAATGGCATAACTCATCAGGTGCAAATCGGCTGGGTTAAATAACGTGAATCATTCGCCAACTAGATGCGTCGTTCATTGTGCATGGTGATATCAAAATAACATAATATAAACGTGAATCAGTCCCTCGTTTACGTTTGTAATGTGTAGACGTTCGGCACTATGTTCGTATAGCTATTCTGGAATGAGATTAGGTTTAGAAAAAAACTAAAGCCCAATTTTCAAATGCTTTGCTATGTTTAGGGAGTTTGCAACTCTAAGATAACAGGACAAAGCCAATGTGCCTTTCCGTCGGCGTGAAGGAGTTAGCAATCGAGTTAACCCGTAATCTGTGTCTATGAATGAGAGACATAACGACGCCATGTTGATATGCTGTTTACTGGTTTGTAAGTGGACATTCCAGGGTGAATACGTGGGGTAAAAGTCTACAAAATACAATAATACAAAAAACATATAAGAAACAGTGATTTTGAGCCTTGGGTATCGATTTGGTATGATAACAGTCTGATGTAAAAACAGTCGTATCTCTCTATAATCTTTCCATGAAATAAAGTTTCCAACATAATCCCGGCCATGCATTAAGGACTCTTTTTACCTCCGTCGATCAGACGGAGGTCTGGGAACGCAACGTGGAATCTCCCGCCAAATAATTGTCATATGGGGAACCCACGACTCATAGTATTTCCAATAGGGATCGTCATGGTTCGCGACGAAATCTTGCACTTTTTCTTTGGACACAATTGAAATAATGGGGTTCCCCATTGCAATGCATTGCAGTGGGCCTTGCTTCTGTAGTCGGGTTCCACCTCAATCTCGAAACCAGATCTATCCGGTCCTGTCCTGCATCCACCGAGAGATTGATCATGGCGGCCCTCCAGCTTGGAGAGACGGACAATGCGATTTTTCGCTTCTTCTCTCCCCCGATAGACTCCATTCCAAATTGAAACTTTTTGAAACCTTTTGGAACCATTTGAAACGAATTGAAACTCACAGCGAGGTTGAACCCAAATCGCTGAACCTCAAACGACGTTGCCAAATCAGGTCAGATTTCCCATCAATTTTCTCTCCCCCCCCCCTTTGGCTAAACTACACCCGTTCTCTCCCTCTTTTCCCCATCAAACGAAAGCTTGTGAAAATCTAGGAGGCAGGAAATATTCCCTTTCCACCAGCAAACACGTTATTAGGCTCTATTTCCCGAAATAAAATTTACGGTGGGGAAGGTCACCAAGGTCGCGCAAACCAAGACATGTTGTTGTTTTCCATTTCCGGGTTTGTATTTTGAGTCATTTCTTGTTTCCAAGAGTGTTTCATTACTCCAGATCTATGCGAACATGTTCTATGACATATGTTCTAACGCAGGTCAGTCTCGTTCCATCGAACTATAGCCAATTAGTCGTTAAATCAATAACCGAACAAAGGGGGCGTGGTCCATATACTTGTAATGTTGTGTAAAACTGTAAAATGCATGTTTTATTTTTCGTTTATTTTTTATTTTGCTGCATGTTTGGGCGCGGAAAAAGTATCCGTAATCTTCCACTGATATATAACGTAGATGGCAAACCTGTCTCATAGTCTGTGAACCCCAAATTGTATGAAAATTCAACGCAAACAACATGTGCTATTTTTCTTTGTTTTTATTCAAAATTCATGTTTACTTTTGGGTCAAATTTATATTTCCATGCTTGATTGAGACTGGAAATGCATTGAAACTTCCACCAGCATGTCCCGTAGCCCATAAGACATTTACGTTGTCTGCCAAATCAAAATTGTGAGATTTATCAACGCGCAGCACATGTACCAAATTCATGTATTTATTATGTAAAATGCAGGTTTGCTTTTTTCTGCAAATTCATATTTCCCTGCCTGTTTCAGATTAAAAAAACATTAGCAAAGTTTTGATAACATGTGGCGTAGATGATAAACCTGTCACGTAGTCCTTGAAATCCAAATTGTGCAAAAATTCAACGCAAACAATATGTACAATATTGTAGCATTCTGGTGTAATAGTCATGTTGATTTTTGGGTCAAATTCATATTTCCTTCCTTGCTTGGGACTGGGAATGCATTGGAAAAGTTCCGCCAACATGTCTCGTAGTCCATAAGACTTTCACGTAGTCTGCTCAATCAAAATTGTGCGATTTATCAACGCGCAGCACACGTACCAAATTTATGTCTTTGTTATGTAAAATTCAGGTTTGCTTTTTTCTGCGAATTCATATTTTCCTGCCTGTTTCGGACTGGAAAACAATCAATAAAGTTCCGCCAACATGTGTCGTGCATGATAAACCTATCACGTAGTCCGTGAAATCCAAATTGTGCGAAACTTCAACACAAATAACATGTACTATATTGTAGCATTTTGTGTAATAATCCGGTTGATTTTTGGGTCAAATTCATATTTCCCTGCCTGTTTCGGACTAGAATTACAAGCGTCTAATCCGTCATTCATAATCCAGCCGTCGTCCATTAGAGAATATCCGCGTCCATAATCCAAAGACCTATTCCATTTCCACATAACAGTATTAGCACCAAATTCAAAAAGACAAAAGTATACATAAACATAGGCTTGTTTCCTGCAAGAGAGAAGCGGTCAACAGTTTTCAATGATGCCGGCAAGACATCATGATGTTCCAAAATATCAAATCCGTATCGCTGATCAGTATTCTTAATCCATAATATTCGCTATAGAGTTTGTCATCAAAAATGATGTATCTCAGTCACGCTTTTGATGTGACGGGTTCATATGAGTACCATGAGGATCTTGAAGTACATGGGTTCATACGGCCCCTAGCCCGGGTTAAGCGGAATTAGACACATGTTACGAAACGTAGCGCCATAGATCTTGCACGCTACGTTCGTATTTTGCTATCAGCATGCGATATGTATCGCCAAATTTGAGAAACTTTGAGTGGAGGCGCTTGGTGAATAGCCCTGTTTTATAAGTTTCTGCAACAATGTTTTGTGACGTTGATTAAAATCATCACATTTAACACAGGATCTAGCAAATGCTACTAAGCGAGATATGTATACGCCATATGCAGGTCCCACTGGAATATTACTGTCCAGAAAGGGATAGTTTACGATGTCGAAATTGTAATCATCTCTTTTGTCATAAAGTCGACGAGAGAGAATGCCCGCTTCATTTTTATAGAGATAGAGATCTAAATAAGATGTGCCTGTAGGGCTATCTGTAGTTTCCTTCAAATCCAGTGAAGGTGGATATATATCCTTCACTGCGTCATTTATATAGCGATTATCCACAGCGAGAAGATCGTCTATATAGCGTTTGGTGAATGAGAAGGAACGGGCTTTGAATGGATCGGTTTTTGAAAGCGCCTGCATATAGTCATATTCATAAGAGAACAGATACAGGTCAGCCAACAGGGGTGCACAATTAGTACCCATTGGAATACCTATATGCTGCTGATATATTGTGTTGCCAAATTTCACATATATTTTTAATGAGAAATTCAAGCAACTCTATAAACAAAGAAACATCCCATGAATGATATCTCTTGTATGTAGTAGAGCTAAAGAATGCTTTATGGCTTCCGACATTAATATATCTACGATCAGTTTTCTTGAACACAGATACTATTAATGAACTTAGACGGTCAATAAGGTCCTGATGAGGGATTGTAGTATAGAGAGTCGAGAAATCCCATGTGGATACATGTCTGTACGGTATGTGACCTTTAGCATCAAGTTCTTCCGTAAGACATTTTGAGTTTTTCAATATCCACATACATTCAACGCCAGAGTTCTTAGAAATAGTGGCGCAATACCTTTCCCAAAATGCTTTTACCTCCTGAAGGGCCCTCGTCAATAGGGTTGAAAGAAGCTTGGTGGTGCAGCTTCTAGAACCAGCTATGAATCTAGCTTTGTATGGTGATTTATGCATTTTGGGAGTCCAGTATATTTTTGGTATGTCGCTATGATTGGTTGGAAGACAAATACCTCTTTCCTTGAGAAACTTTTTGTGATTGTTAAATAAATCTTCCAGAGTAAATGCAGTTTGGGAGTAAGTAGACGTATTTGATGAAGATATGTCTACACTCAATTCTTTAACCAGCACCTGGTAATAGTAATATTTACATATGAATATTATATTATTCGGAGCTTTGTCTGCTGGGACTATGACGAATTTACTCTGGAGATTTGCTAGAACTTCTTGCGAATTGAGGTTTCTCAGTACTTGTTTTGCTAGGGGAAGAGAACTTCTGTCAATATGGCGGATTGTTTCAACGACCTTGCTCTTGGTGAGGTCCAGCCAATCAGCGAGTACTGTAGGTTCAACTTTTTCTCGCTTAGACCAATCAATAACGTACTGTTCTAATGCAGACAGGACTATCTTCTGGTCCGCCTTCAGATTTATTCTTCTTGGCTCTCTATATTTAGGTCCTTTCATCAGGAGTAATTTCAGATCCTTATCACTCACCACATCAAGGTCACCAGTCACAATATGTTTGCATGGTGTATAGATAAAGTTCGACAATTCACAATCAATCACAACTATAGCCTCCTGACGTGTATAAGTTCCAGTCAAACTCCTTGACAGCATTGGAGTAATTGAATATTTTGGTGGCTATAGATTTAGTATACTTATATCAAATGCAAGGAGGTTCTGTGAACTTGAAATAGTTTGGTACAGCGTTGCGTACCTCTGGATCATTCAGGATTCGAGGTAAATTAATGATGTCCAGTCCTTTATCTAAGTAGTTGAGTTTCAAGAAAAGCCGATCTTGAGATGTTTCGATTATGTTCACTGGACGATACAATCGAAAATACGCTATATCTTGACATACTTTACTGATTTTTGATGGTATTATATTTCCTGAAGACGCAGATTGCTGTATATCTCTGGCTATTTGATTTAAAGCTCTCAGAGGTAACGCATACAGAACTATACGTAAGCTATGTATACTATTGGGTGCGTTAGTTAAACCCACTAAGTAATTTAAAGTGATATGATCGTGAATCATCGAACTATTAAACCTTCGCCAACCATGGCTGCGTTGTCTCCGTTGATGGGGTTTAAATAGTTGGGTAATGTTGGATATATTTGAACGGCGGTTTGTAGCATTGCCGAACCCACTGGCATTATCATTTAAACCAAACGGAAACACTGACCCAAGTTCTAGCATCCAGAATCTCTCAAATCCAAAGGGGGAATCCTTAGTAGATGGATAGACGACGTCTATGATCTGAATACTAAAGTTATCCCAGCCATGGTCGGG
>JAVTVY010057405.1:0-30311 GCA_036873755.1 Hanleya hanleyi | reverse complement strand
GGTTGTTTAATAGCACCAAAAACCCTGAAAAATCACAATGAAACAGTGACGTTCAGATATTGAATATAAACCCTCGTTTACAATCATAGTGGGCAAATGTATTGCTTTACAAAACAATTGTTCCAGGTAACAGCTATATATCTTTGTATTATAGCAACTTATCAGTCGTTAAAGGAATGATCCATTATTAATGACTATCACCATGTAATGGTGTCAAAACATCTCCAAGGGAGATCACTCTCCGCTGAGCCTGTTACTTTATATAAATTGTAACTGTAACGATGAAATGGGAATTAACTTCATTAATTGTAACAATGTTTGGTTGAAATAAACTCTATTAATAATGAGAATCAACTTGTCTGTTGTTACTACTATACATGTCAAGTCCTAGTATATAATAGTTGATTGGAATGTAGGAGTAATCTGTTAAATCAACTTGATGGAACAATTAGTCGATACCTGATGTCTTGGCCTTATCTTCTAATCACATCTTATTATTCAAATAATCAAGAAATCAAAGGGGAACTCACCCCTAGCTACACAACCATGTGAGATACTCCATAACCGAACAAATCAGTACGTCAACTGGGTTATCTCCCCTCTAGTGAGGCTGGCTAGTGAGTCGCCATCACGCCAACTGGCAAATCCCTCATATAGCATGGGATTAGTACAGGCCGTATACCATGTATACAAGTTGAGAAACCGTGAAACTGTTCACAAGAAAAAGAATACAGAAATATAATATTTACAATCACAATAGGGTTTCTATCTATTGTCTTCAGTGGTCCATAATCGATTGACACAATCATGTTGGACCATGAACCATTCCCTATATTAATACAAGTTTATAAGAAAATCAGGAATAATAATTCTTTTTCTACTTTCCACCTAATCTGTCCGGAACTGATCCATGAAGAATTTCCTAATTTATTACCAAATAGTATGCCGTGCGCAACATGTATTAATTTGCGCTGTGTATACTACTACTCGATTTTGCAATCATGAATTACTTGATGAAAATACAATTAATTATCTCATTTACAATTATAGTAAAGTCCGTATATAATTTGGAGACAATCGGAGTGCATAATGCTTGACAACAGACGATGCAATGACTGACTTCCTGACTATACATATAACATGACGGCGGTAACATGTGCTCAACTTGCACGTTGAATAAATCAATGATTTCACTGTTTTAACTTCTTCGAGTGCAGATAACATGCATACCATCAAATTCTACGACATTTTTAAATACAGATCTCTGCAATCAGGAGTAGTCTACTTACAGTAAACACGGTGAAATTTCACAAAACAGCTTCGTGTCACGCAGCCGTCTGCTAGCGTGTTACACAACAATGGCGATCACGCCTTGCCCGACTCGCTCGCTAGTGTCCGTAATCTATTACGTCACAGTTCGTAACCCTTCGCGAGTTCAAGTTGACCTCGGGCGCACTCATGCTTACACTTCCAAGGCATGTATGGGCAAAGGCTCGCGACCCTAAGAAGATCGAGAAAGCCCGGAAACGTGTCAATCGCGCTGTTTCTAATAAGTTGTTGAGTGCTGGTGGCTTTGTTATTCGCCACCCTGATATTCTCTTGGAGTCGCGAACTCTGTTTCGACAAGATGGCGTCCATCTGTCGCCTATAGGGACTGACTTCTTCCTCAACGATCTCGAAGGTGCTCTAGAGGAGCTTTATTTGAGAGATGTGCGCGTGTTCCCTCCAGCGGACTATTAGTATTCCAACTAGAAAATTTAACGTTTAACCTTACAGGAATGTACTGATATGGCTCATGGTTTTCTTGTGGCGACAAGTTTGGGGCGAGCATCTATAGAGAGGCTCGTGTGGCATAAAGATTTCATGCGGCAAAATATGGCAATTTTAAGGCATGTACATGTAAGTCATGTGTGGGCTTTGTTTGTGACCAGTCAAAGTATTTTTGGGGTGGACACACTTCTACTGATAACTTATGTCACCATGAGGAATTGGTGGAGGTGTGGCCCATGTATACATATGCTTTGTGGCCTTGTGTTTACAGCCTCGATTATGTTACCATGAGTGGGGGTGTGTGATTTTACAGCCTCAAGTTATGTTACCATAAAAGGGGGTGTGTTTACTTAGGCTAGTCATATATGCAATGTTGTGGTTGTATCGACAGTCTGAGTGTGGAATTGCCTTCATGATATCTTTGTCTTGTCGTTTAATAAAACCATGGCCATATTTTATTCCAGCACATTCATCGCCTTATTGTTGTTTATTGTATTCAGTACTGAAATAGGGTAATAAATGAAATTAACGTAATCACCGTTAATTTACATTATTAAACTTGAAGTACTGGCTTGTATCCTGCCAGTAATTTTGTGTAAATGAAATTGTATGTACAGCAAGTTATTTCATGGTGGAAGGGAGATAACTGGGGTTAAACATGTAAAATTATCTCCCCCCCTTTTTCTGTCGTGTGCAACAAGTTTCTTCCCATTGGTCTAACTGAGGCGGTGTATTGACGTGGTGGTAAGTACGCTTGCGCGGGTAGACACGAGGTCTTTCGCTGGAGACACTGGACAGTGCTGTACGCACCCTGCTGCCAGAGATTGAGATTTTTCATGTTCGCAAGTATTTTTAATCCCACCCATTTCCCACCCATCTAACACATTTGGTGTATTTCGCTAATAATCGTATTGATAATTATGGTTATTAACACAATGTTTTCTCTTTGCAAATTTAAAATCAAGTTCTGTCATGGTTTGATGAGACTAGATATTCTAAAGAAATTGGATTAAAAGCTTTGCGCATAAAGATTTCATGCGGCAAAATATGGCAATTTTAAGGCATGTACATGTAAGTCATGTGTGGGCTTTGTTTGTGACCAGTCAAAGTATTTTTGGGGTGGACACACTTCTACTGATAACTTATGTCACCATGAGGAATTGGTGGAGGTGTGGCCCATGTATACATATGCTTTGTGGCCTTGTGTTTACAGCCTCGCTTATGTTACCATGAGTGGGGGGGTGTGATTTTACAGCCTCAAGTTATGTTACCATAAAAGGGGGTGTGTTTACTTAGGCTAGTCATATATGCAATGTTGTGGTTGTATCGACAGTCTGAGTGTGGAATTGCCTTCATGATATCTTTGTCTTGTCGTTTAATAAAACCATGGCCATATTTTATTCCAGCACATTCATCGCCTTATTGTTGTTTATTGTATTCAGTACTGAAATAGGGTAATAATGCGCATTGTGATATATTGTGACAATAAAATACAATATGTTTATTGCACGACTCGTAAAATGGTACAAGTATGGCAAAAAATATAATTAGCATGGGACTATAGCAACATAGTAATTATTAATTAGCATGGATTTAACCAACAGTTTGGGTTAGTAGTAATTCTAGAAAAATCCCAGAAAAGACATGGAGTTGCCGGTGTGTTGATGTAGAAAATCTAGTTAAGAAGTATCCAGTCGGTTTTTTGATGGAGGCCGGCTGAGACTTGACTGGTACATTTGGTGTGCCATTCTTGCTATTTTTGAACCATTGTCTCTGTGGGGGTGTAATATAGATTTAATTTTTATAATTTCCGGATGGGTGGGAGTCGAAAAACACTAATTTCATAAGATCACTCATTGTCACCATTCACAATTTAATCTAGATGCTCTGCTGGGAAGTTTACAAATATATATTTCACAACCTGATCAGTTTGATGTGTTCATGCGAAGACAGTTCAAGGGAATGAAATCTAGAGACAAAATGCTTATCGTATCGAAGATTCTGATCGGTTGGGCGTGAAGCGCGCCTTCATTCAATCTGAGAAATAAGTGATATGCTGATTGTAAACCTCACTCCATTCACTTCCTGATTTTCATGTAGGTTTGATAAGCTCACGTTGCTAAACATATCCGGTGTATTGCTGCATTTGCCATATGTAATGTCGTGCTGGATAAAGTTTGTGAAAACTGATGTTCTGAAGTTGGTCAAGCTCCGGCCACATACCGGAAAGACGCCATTTTGGTTCACAATGAGAGCATAACATTAGAGAGGCAAATGTAAGTCAAAACTGTATGACAAGTTTTATGAATCAGATACAAATCAGATACGATATAGAGCTGTAATCTGGCTGTATTATTTTATACTGATGTGTGAACAAGTCTGTTTTAAAATAAGAGTTTTATTTCATTAACTGATCATGAAATTAAGTGAACTGATTGCATGAGAGTATGGAGAGACACGATATATATTTTCAGCTCCACACCATGATGAATGAATAAGAAGGGACAATAGTTCTTTATTATGTTCAAGTCAATAATATGAACAGATACACACTTATGTGACTTGATGATAAAATATTAATTGCATCAGATTTCGGGATAATGGTACTAGAATTGTTCACTTTGTTCAATTATTGTTCACGTTAACTACATTAGTTGTGCAGTAAATATATACACTATATTTAGCAGTATCTTACACATACTGTCGAGAATAAATTAACTCATTCTTTTGTTGAATGCAATACTTCCAAGTCTAATTGATCATAATGCAATATTGAGTGATAGAATTCATTGGTTTGATTCTTTCATTCTAGAAATAAATAATCTCTTGATTGTAAAGCTCACTCCGATCGATCCCTGATTTTCAGGCCATAGTACCAGGTTCCTGCGGGTAGCAATGTTGGCGAGATTGTGCAGGATTCCGCCCAGTATCGAGGCAGTGAAAGGGGAAGACTGCAACCAAATGGGCGGAAGTCGACTGGTGTACTGACAGAAAAGGGCGACCATGACTCAGGATCGAGAGCTGCATGAGATACATATAGATTATCACTACGAGTGGTCATTTATCTGATTTTTATCACACGAGTTTGATAAAACCCATATGAAACGAGCTTTAGCGAGTTTCATATGGATTTTATCAAACGAGTGTGATAAAAATCAGATAAATGACCACGAGTGTTATAATTTATTTCTCACATCAAAATAATGTTGAAAAATAACCAAAAATATAGTTAGCAAACTGTAAGGGTGTGATACAGGGTTTGTATCACATGGGTGTATCACATTGCTTTTGGCTGCTGTGATGTGAGAAAATTGAAGATAAAGAGATATATGTACCACCAAAGTCTAGATCAACTGAAAATTGTGATCCACCATTTTCATATACTCATCAAACATGGTGATACAACGCAAGCCAGGCTTACTGCAGCTATAGAGAAGTTTGTTCCAGATCAGACTGACCACAATGGCAATCCATCTCCCCGTCACCAGTTCCGCCAATCGCATTATCGCCGCGTAAGGAATTCGCTATAAGTCGGTTTCATGATTGGGATTATCTGGCAAATGCAAGCAGGAAATAACAATAGCTACAAGGAATGTGAAATTACAGAAGCGGTTAAAAGGACAACTCACCCTTCCCAGGAGCTGGGCGAATATTTGGATGTCAAAGAAGAACTTGCCCTAACCATTCTTCGGAAATTCATTCACAGTCACTATCACGAAAAGGATCAGGTCTGCCAAAGGACACCCTGCTTGCTCGTAAAATGACGCTTAGGACAATCAATACTGCTTTTACGGACCCCACAATCCGTCTCATGAAGAACGTGTTTCAAGTGTGATGTTGACGAAGAAGCTACAGTGAGTAAAGCATTAGATGACCTCCACAAAGAGTTCAAGCTAGCCTTGGAGTCGCTGCGGAAAGGTTTCAAAGATGTAAACAACGAGAAACGGAAAGAAATGTACCCAAGTATAGATGTGAACGGGATGCTGAATTGCCGGAATAGTGATCCGAAACATTCTGATTACTCTTTTCACTGTGGTCCGTCGGGACATTTTCAGCCAAGTTGTAAAATGAGATAGAAGCAACAACAGAGGGGAAACGAACGACGGACAGCAAGGAGGGACGAGTATTTGTCCCCGGATACCCGGAGCCCATCGGACTAACACATGCTGGGGGTTGTGTGACTGCTGAATATTCTTCAGCAAGCTGCCAAACTATACATTGGCAGCACCAAACAATCCAAAGACTTCATGTTGAAGAATCCTCGTTAGGGAAACCATTTGTTTTCATCCTGCAACAGGAGAAAATGATAAAGTCACTGATGCTGAATGTAAAGTGTTATGTCCATTAAATGGGATAACATAATAGGTATTGTGGTACACTGGGTCTCAAGTAGGGTTGCTTCCATTATTGTGGCCAAAAAAATATACTTACCTAACTTTGAAGGGAACCCATATCTGAACTGTTAGGGAAACAAAGTCTGTTACAACAGTCTCTTTCGAGTGTTCAATGCCAGTAGATTTCAAACTCCTTGGGGTTAATAGTGGGAGATACTTCCAGGTCCCATTCCTTACAACAGGTGTTAAATCTGGGCAACCTATAGTTGAGTAGGATGTTGTCTACCAATATATGAAGAATGCTGTGGGTGACCAGGACGAGCCGGCTGAAGTGAAATTAATTCAAATGGGCTTACCAGTAAAATCAGAATCTACACCCTCTGGCTCAGTTGAATACAGGGATGAACGGCGGTTTGTGTTTACCGGTCGACAAGGCATCGTTGTGCCCAGTGACCAATCTGTTAGTGTAAAATGTCTTGTCTGGAGACAACTCGGGGAACCAAAATTTGTCCTTTTCGAACTAACGTAGGACCGAGGTGGCCAGATGGAATCTTAGTGCACCAGTCGCTGGTGACTGTGAAACGAGGTAATGGAGTACCATTGCATGTAATTGTCATCAACACCACCAACAGGACGGAGTGGGGGCATTATATGTGGGAGTGTATTCGGTTTGATCTAACAGGAGATCCTGAGGTATTTCAGGGTTTTAACATCCACCGACATCATCGAGGCTCAAGAGCATGACGATTGCGCCTGTACTTCAGCTGGTACGGGGTGGTAAGCGGAATACAAAACAACAGGTCAAACACCGGATTGCAAAATCCATTGATGAATGAGTTGCGGGAACTTCAGCTTCAGCTTCCCTTTCTGGAAAGTAATATTCCAATGGGGCCTGCATATGGCGTATACATATCTCGCCTAGTATCATTTGCTAAATCTTTTGTTAAATGTGACGATTTTAATCAACGTCACAAAACATTGTTTCAGAAAGTTATACAACAGGGCTATACCATCAAGCGCCTCCACTCAGTGTTTGTCAAATTTGGCTATACATATCGCATGCTGATAGCAAAATACGAGCGTAGCGTGCAAGATCCATGGCGTTACGTTTCATAACTTGTGTCTAGTTTCGCTTAACCAGGAGCTAGGGCCGTATGAACCTATTTACTTCAAGATCCTCAAGGTGCTCATATCAACAGTCACAATCACAGCGTGAATGAGATACATCATTCTCTAGATGACGACTTTACAACGAATATTATGGATTAAGAATAATGATCAGCGATACGGATTTGATATTTTTGGAACATCATGATGTCTTGCCGGCATCATTAAAAACTGATGACCGCTTCTCCCTTGCAGGAAATCATCCTATGTTTATGTATACTATGATTGTCTTTTTGAATTTGGTGATAATACTGTTATATGGAATATGGAATAGGTGTTTGGATTATGGTGGCGAATATTCTTCAATGGACGACGGCTGAATTATGAATAACGGACCAGACGCTTGTAATCATAATAGGCATGTGCTTATAAGGAATCACACTTCTTGGTGGTGATGTCAAGACACGACTTGTCTTACCGAAGAAAATTCACAAGCTACCATTGAACGAACTTTATATTAACATGGGACATCTGGGTCTTGACCGAATGATGGCTATGGTCCGAGATCGATTCCTCTGCCAGGGTATGAGCAATGATGTACAGTACCTTACCTTGCAGAGTTGTCACTGCTCCAGAGACAAACAGCCGAGCCCACACATACGTGCACCATTGAAATCGATGGTGACCAGCCACCTTTTCCAACATATTTCTTTAGAGTTCCTTCATTCAGATTTGAGTGCGTTGACCAATTCACGATGTTTGCCGAGGTGTAGTCTACCACGAACAAAGGAGGCAAAACAGCGGCGGAGAAGATTTTCAACGATTTCATACCCAGATTTGGATTTCCAACGAAATTAAATCACGATCAGGGCAAGGGATTTTCCAATGCGTTACTTCACCATCTGAGAAACTGTCGGGCATATCCGATTCCCGTAAAACACCCTACCGCCCTCAAGGGAATGAGGAGTTTGAACGCCTGAACCGAACCGTTATACAGATGTTTAAAACACTCTCTAAATAATTCAAGAATCATGTGAGTAAGCTGCTGCACGTTTAAAACTATACGATGAATTGGAGCGATATGCAAGAGGTGGGGAAAATTGACGACGTCTGGCGACTAAAAAGCAACCACATGACTCTACAGGAGAGCATTCTTCAACACCTAACATTCAGACTCGAGAATTGGGTGGATTCTCGGACGTAGCCTTAGTATCTCAGCCGCGCTTTTATTGCTGATGTTCATGTGGAGACTATGAAGTTTCCACACGGCTCCTAGCATCGGCCAATGCGGAATTAGATACGCTAGCTGTGATGACAGATCAGCTCAAACAACTCATCTGATGTTAATGGATGAGCATCGTGGACGTTTGATGGAATAAACGCATCAACATGGGGTAAATATAGTAAATGCAAGAATACCCAGGAAAACTAACCTGTAAAGCCCGACGTCGTACCAGGGGCGTCGCCAGGGGGGGTCGTCAGGTGCGAACGACCCCCCCCCTTGGACGCGCCAAAAAAAAAAACAGAAGAAAAAGCGAAAAAAAACACAAAACAAAACAAAAACAGAGAAAACGAAAATAAAACCAAACAAAAAAAGCAAAAGGGAAAAGAAAGAAATAAAAAATGCCCCCCACTTTTGATTTAGTTGGGGGGGGGGGCGAATATCTTTGGGCCCCCCACTTTTCATCATCCCTAACTGACCATATCCCCACATAAAAATTACAGATAGAGTGTCAGGACGTGTAGTGGTGTGTTTATAGGCCTCCTTTGTTTGTGTCAAACCAGGAAGTCAAATGGATCCGGCATATTCTTCAATATCGATGCGGGTTTATGCGAAACAAATGTGAAAATAGAAGCATAAATCTATATACATTGTGTTCAGATTTGTTTCCGGGAAAACGCGTAAAACGCATCTCCTGCGTCCCCACCCCGGAGCTTCCGGGGCCTAGGCGGCCCCTGGACCCTCGCCTATCAGGCTGTGAGAATCGCTCATTTTAGCTTTGTGTAAATGAATCGCTCTCATATTGGTTCTAATGTTCCATGAGGTCATCGCCTTTTTATGTGTTTTTTTTATGTGTTAAATATAACTAGAAAGTCAAATGGATTCGGACATGAAGTATGATTTTTTCAATATCGATGAGTGCTTATAAATGCGAAACATACGTGAAAATAGAACCATAGATCGGCATACACTATGTTCGAATTTATTTCTGGGAAAACGCTTAGAACGCATCTCTGAGATCTGGAACTTCGGACCCTCGCCTGTTGGTCTGTGAGGATTTCCTTGTTTTATCTTTGCGTGAATGAATCGTATCGGTAGGCATATTGGTTTCCCTCCCAAGAACTAAAAGTCATCGTTTTGTATGTTTTAAATATAACTAGAACGTCAAATGGGTGCAGGCATGAGGTGCGATGTTTTCAATATCGATGCATGCTTATAATTGCGAAAAATCGTGAAAATAGAATCATAAATGTGCATGCAGTATGATCAGTTTTATTTCCGAAAAAACGTTCAGAACGCATCTCCGGCAATCTAGGACCCCGGAGCTTCCGGGGCCTAGGCGGCCCCTGGACCCCCGCCTGTTGGGCTGTGATAGTGGGCCCCCCACTTTCAATTACAGTAGTAGTGTAAGTGCTTATTGAGTCAACTTTCACCCGGATGTAAAAATGACGTCACTTCCGATGGTAGCGCCATCTATACACTCTGGACGCAAGGGAGACAACTCGGACTAATGATGATCAAGGCATGTACTGACCTATCTAGGCTATAGTTCCGGTAACCTTTGACCTCGAATTCTTCCGCGGTGATGCGGTGTGGTGGTGATGCGGTCTGCCTCCGCGGACAGAAAGTAGTCCCATGGGTTGACTTCCAATGTTAATGTATACGGGGAATACCTAAATAGACATTTTGTGACTTAGGGAAGCCCCTAGTGGACCGATGGGGTCGAGTGAGGTATCAAAGTGAAGCATTCGTGAAGGGGCATCTGATGGGCTGGGTGTGGGATTGAAATATCGGCATTCTGCGCATACGCGGTGGCCAAAGGGTATGAAAATAGACGTTTTGGAGCTAGGGGAGTCCCTAATGGTCCAATGGGGTCATATGAGGTATCAATGTGAAGCATTCATGAAGGGGCATCTGACTGGACTAGCGGCTCGGGCGTTGTCACCAGTCTGCGCATGCGCGGTGGACCAAGGGTATGGAAATAGACGTTTTAGGATCTAGGTTTTAGGTTGTATGAGGTATCAATGTGAAGCCTATGTGAAGGGGCATCCAGTCATGGGTGGATGCATGTACAATTTTTCCTGAAAAAACCCCCCGGAACACGGACTTTATCGAAAAATCCGGGAAAATGCCTATATGGGGTATGGGGGGTATATAGGTCGCCGGGCTTATTGGGACTTGCCTATCAATAGAGTTATCTCCCCTAGTTCCAGGGTGGGTGTATGTAAAAATTTTCCTGAAAAAATACGGAACACGGACTTTATCCTAAATTACGCGAAAATGCCTATATGGGGTATGGGGGGTATAGGACCATCCTAGGAAACCTACTTCTTGACATTTGCGGTATAGGTTGTGGGGTCTCGTTTTCTTAGTCTCGTCAAGACAAACATGATAGGAAGTGTCGCGGAGCGAATCGTTGAAATTTTTGGAAAAAGTTCAGGGAGACCCATATAGTCCCATACTAGGGGTATAGGACCAATGTTTGCCCCACTGGGAAACCTACTTCTAGACATTTGCGGTATGGTTGTTTGGATTTGTTTTCTTAGTCTCGTCAAGACAAACATGATAGGAAGTGTCCCGGCACGAAACGGTGAAATTTTTGAAAAAAGTCGCCGAGACCTGGGTAGGCCCATAGGCCTATACTACATGGCTATGAGTGTATAGGTCCATACGGTGCGGACGTGTTGGGATCTAGGTGGGCCACTAATGGCCCGATGGGTTCGAGT
Source organism: Hanleya hanleyi (assembly GCA_036873755.1). Lineage (NCBI taxonomy): Eukaryota > Metazoa > Mollusca > Polyplacophora > Lepidopleurida > Hanleyidae > Hanleya > Hanleya hanleyi. The sequence continues at coordinate 19,152 of JAVTVY010057405.1, read as the reverse complement.
GAGGTATCCATGTGAAGCTCTCATGCAGGAGCACTTGACTACACTAATGGTTCGTACGTTGTCAATAGTCTGCGCATGCGCAGCCTGGCCGTAGTAGAGAAAGCAGGCATTTTTGGGGGTGTGTGTGTGTGGGTGTGTTTGGGTTAGAGATGGGCTATTCACGGTTTGAATGGGTCGTGTGAGGTATCCATGTGAAGCCTATGTAATGGAGCATCTGATGGCGTGGATGTGGGGTAGAAATAGGGTCATTCTGTGCATGCGCGGTAGCCAAAGTGTATGGAAATAGACGTGTTGGGGTCTAGGTGGGCCACGAAGGGTCCGATGGAGTCGAGTGAGGTATCCATGTGAATCATAGGTGGGGGAGCATCCACCTGGACTAACATTCACGTGGTTTGGTGGGTCTGCGCAAGTGTGTGTGACGTCACTTCCGGTTTTTCAGAATGCTCAAACACTACCTCCAACTTTCTCGGCCCCGGCCCGGCCCCCCAGCGCGCGCGCGCGGGAGTGATCTGATGCCGCAGCGCGCGCGCGCGGGTTCTCCGGCAGTGCGTGGATGAATGTAGGGAGAGGTTAAATCGACGCCTATTTCACCCGGATGTAAAAATGACGTCACTTCCGGTTTGGGTGAATGGGGCGTGACCTTTGGACATGTCCAGACTTGTCTGACCGCCATTGTTGGAAAATGGCGGATAATGGCGGATAATGGCGGAAGGTGACCGCCATTGTGGGAAAATGGCGGATAATGGCGGATAATGGCGGAAGGTGACCGCCATTGTGGGAAAATGGCGGATAATGGCGGATAATGGCGGAAGGTGACCGCCATTGTGGGAAACCCCCACAGACAGGTCAGTACATGCATTCCTATGATGTTCACGCATAATAAAAGGATTGATCTGTAATCTGTGTTGTTGTTCTTGCTCTCTTTTTTGGACTAACCCATCAGAATAGTACGTATCACGGACTACACCCGACGTCTAGGCGCGCATGTGTGACATGGTCTATAAAACACGTCTCTCTGGATCCTACACCTTCATTTCTACGGTTGCAGAGCCATGACGGAGATCCAGCCCTATGCCACTCGCATTTTACAGCATGCCACCGTGGTGAATTCACTCACGGGTTACCGAGCAGTGGTCCGGTCCATGTTTGCAGATGGCGACGACAACGAGGGGCGACGCCAGATCCTGAACGAGTTCACAGAAGCGGTCCTCGACAGAGTGCACTCGATGGAGAGGTGTGCCATCACTCACCACTACTGGACTATGACAATCATCCTTGATGCTCGGGCTATGGACCAGGAGCGCTCACGCCGGAACCAGCGACGGCTGGTTGGCCTAGTCATGGTCTGTGCCCTATTGACCCTGGCGCTGTGGCATTGACAGTGGGACCTCACTATAAATACGAGGGGCAGACACAGTGTGTGTCATTCAACGATCGTCATTGGATCAAGCATGTCACCAGTCCTACGAGCCATCCTTCCCCTTACACCCCAGGTGGGGTAACACGTCTATGAAGATAAAGTCACCCTCGTGGAAGACCGTGGAGATGTTTGCTGGTCGCGCGCTGAGACCGTATCGAATACGGTTACGCTACACCGTGACGGCTGGACCAAATTTAAACGGGTGTTGAGCGGCGAGCTCGACGGACACCTCATCACATAGACAATGCCATCTACGTACACCGTGGACCCTTCTTCCCACGCCTGGGCCGCTACCAAGACCCTACGCGAGGCTTCACCCTAGACCCCGATCTGTGGACAGCCTTCGAGAAAGTGGTGCCTATCGTGGACCAGCTGTTTACACCGGACGAGCGGTCATCAGACGAGTTGGAGTGGGCTCGTGCCCTGAGAGAAGCGGCGGCAGAACCCAATGAACAAATGTCTAGCCATGAACCAGACAACGATGCCATTGATTACCCGGCTACACTCAGTCAGCCCAGTGACATGACCAGCCGATCCTTTGATCTCACGGGGTTCTCCCTATAAATACGAGAGACAGTCAAATCTGGTACCATTCACGTACTGACCATGGCGGAGGCAGTACTGGCGTATCTCAGCTTGACCCCCGAGGTTTTCCTGCACGTGTATGCGGATAAGGTCGATATCATGGAGGAGGTGGGAGACATCTGTGATGCGGACCCTACACAACCGTGCCCGGCCCACATTCGTCTGTACCGACAGGGCTGGACCAAATTCAAACGGGTGGTGTTTGGTGAACTGGACGGCGATCTCATCCACTTGTGTCACGATGTGTACATCCGACGCGGCCCTTTCTTTGCTCAATTGGCTCGGCTAGATGAGGGTACAGTACATTTTACCCTTCACCCTGATCTATGGTCTGCATTGGAAGATGCCGTAGTAGATGTGGATCAAGTGCTTATCAAGCGGTCATCAGACGAGTTGGACTGGTCATTTACCATGGACACTGTGAAAGCCAACGAAGAAAATCAGAAAAAAACTCCGGCCCAAGATATACCCGTTATAAATAAACGATAGAGCCAGGGTCCATCATCATTTGTCACCATGAAGCGCTGGGAGAAGGTGTTGGATAACTTATACTACAGTCCCGACAGTCCGGCGGCCTATAGTGCATTGTCGGCTCTCTATCGAGCGGCCAAACCCAGGGGATACAACGTGCCCAAGTCCGAGATTGGTTAAGAAAACAAGACACCTATACCTTACATCGATCTGTCCGTCGCCATTTTCTACGGAACCGGGACATCGTGGGAGGAATAGATGCCCAGTGGCAAGCGGATTTGGTCGATATGAGCGCCTTTGCCAAACACAACGATGGGAATCGGTATATCTTGACGTGCATCGATATCCTATCAAGTATGCGTGGGTGGTACCCCATCCGGACGAAAACGGGGGCGAATCTCATAGCGGCGTTCAAAGACATCTTCAAGACGGGCGCAAACCTTTAACTGTTGCATCTACGGGAACGGATACACGTTGTTCTGTTTCGATTTGACCCCCACCTTAGAAAACGACCATCAGCTGGCCCTCGCCAAGCAAGGCAATTTACGGTTGGAAATCCACTTTGCACGAGCCCTCCGGAGCACCGTCAATGTGATCTGCTACGCCGAGTTTGACAACATCATTCAAGTGGACAAGGCGCGCAACGTCCTGTGTGACTTCTCCATCTAACATGGATACAGACCAGATAACCACCGTGCTGGAGAATGACCCAGAGACACGTATGGTGTTTCAAGGGGTGTTCGCCCGAGATGTGTTCCCATTAGACCGTATGTATCCTGCTGCTTACGTTCTCAACACGGACCCGATGGATCGGCCCGGTGAACATTGGGTGGGCGTGTACTTGACAGAACAGCAGGGCGAATACTTTGACCCGTACGGCCTGCCACCCCTCCATGCCGATTTAACAGACTTCATGGATCAAGGCACAGCTACGTGGTGTTGGAACAGTCAAACGTTGCAAAGCCTGACCAGTAGCGTGTGCGGACAATATTGCTTGTTTTACCTGTACCATCGATGCCGGGGAAGACCCTTATCTACCATCGTATAGATGTTTGACGAGTACCCCAAGGCCGAGGACCACGATGTACTCGTATATGACTGGGCCGCCCATCATTTCAATGTACAAGCCCCGTTCTGGGCTTAAGTTCTTTCAACGTACACAAGCCCGCTGTTCTGGGATTAAGTTTACAAGCCCCCTGTTCTGGGCTTCAGTTCTTTCAATGTACAAGTCCCCTGTTCTGGGCTTCAGTTTCACGTGGTTGTTCTCACGTTGTTGTTGTTACTGAATAAAAAACAAATTGAGATCTCACCAAAAAACCCTGTCTTGTGTGTTTTCTATATGAGCATAATGCATGAAACTGGCTTTGAACACCGTATTAGCCAATCAGTGGCCTAGAATAGAGCCAAAGGTAACCCTTCCATGTGCAGAAAACATTACCCGGGTGTACAAGAACCCGGATGTAGGCGCGGACGTAAGCGAAAGCATCCCAGTACCCGGTTGTAGGCGCAGACGTGTACCTAGTACCCGTCCATTGGTTCTTTTATCGATCGCTCATTGGCTCTTTTTTCTCGACCGCTGATTGGTCCAAATGGAACTGCCCATCCTTCCCAGGTTAATTTACAATCCCCTTTTGGGGTTCAAGCTCTGACTATCGATGCCGCAACATTGTCGCCGAACCTTGCCGAAAGGGAGACCTTGGACCGTTTGACCTGGATGTGACCTTTGACCTTTTGACCCGACATTCATCCGCGCACTGCCGGTGATGACGCGCGCGCGCGCTGCGGCATCAGATCACCCCCGCGCGCGCGCGCGCTGCGGCTAGGGCGGGCCGGGGCGGGCCGGGCCGGGCCGGGAAAGTTGGAGGTTGTGTTTGAGCATTCTGAAAAACCGGAAGTGACGTCACACACTTGCGCAGACCCACCAAACCACGTGAATGTTAGTCCAGGTGGATGCTCCCCCACCTATGATTCACATGGATACCTCACTCGACTCTATCGGACCCTTCGTGGCCCACCTAGACCCCAACACGTCTATTTCCATACCCTTTGGCTACCGCGCATGCGCGGAATGACCCTATTTCTACCCCACATCCACACCATCAGATGCTCCATTACATAGGCTTCACATGGATACCTCACACGACCCATTCAAACCGTGAATAGCCCATCTCTAACCCAAACACACCCACACACACACCCCCAAAAATGCCTGCTTTCTCTACTACGGCCAGGCTGCGCATGCGCAGACTATTGACAACGTACGAACCATTAGTGTAGTCAAGTGCTCCTGCATGAGAGCTTCACATGGATACCTCACTCGACCCCATCGGGCCATTAGTGGCCCACCTAGATCCCAACACGTCCGCACCGTATGGACCTATACACCCATAGCCATGCAGTATAGGCCTATGGGCCTACCCAGGTCTCGGTGACTTTTTTCAAAAATTTCACCGTTTCGTGCCGGGACACTTCCTATCATGTTTGTCTTGACGAGACTAAGAAAACAAATCCAAACAACCATACCGCAAATGTCTAGAAGTAGGTTTCCCAGTGGGGCAAACATTGGTCCTATACCCCCATAACCCGTATATGGGTCTATATGGGTCTCCCTGAACTTTTTTTCAAAAATTTCACCGTTTCGTGCCGGGACACTTCCTATCATGTTTGTCTTGACGAGACTAAGAAAACAAATCCAAACAACCATACCGCAAATGTCTAGAAGTAGGTTTCCCAGTGGGCAAACATTGGTCCTATACCCCTAGTATGGGACTATATGGGTCTCCCTGAACTTTTTCCAAAAATTTCAACGATTCGCTCCGCGACACTTCCTATCATGTTTGTCTTGACGAGACTAAGAAAACGAGACCCCACAACCTATACCGCAAATGTCGAGAAGTAGGTTTCCCAGGATGGTCCTATACCCCCCATACCCCATATAGGCATTTTCCCGTAATTTAGGATAAAGTCCGTGTTCCGTATTTTTTCAGGAAAATTTTTACATACACCCACCCTGGAACTAGGGGGAGATAACTCTATTGATAGGCAAGTCCCAATAAGCCCGGCGATCTATATACCCCCCATATCCCATATAGGCATTTTCCCAGATTTTTCGATAAAGTCCGTGTTCCGTTTTTATTTTTCATAAAAAAATTTACATGCACCCACCCATGACTGGATGCCCCTTCACATAGGCTTCACATTGATACCTCATACAACTCCATCGGCCCATTAGGGGCTCCCCTAGATCCCAAAACGTCTATTTCCATACCCTTGGTCCACCGCGCATGCGCAGAATGGTGACAACGCCCGAGCCGCTAGTCCAGTCAGATGCTCCTTCACGAATGCTTCACATGGATACCTCATATGACCCCATTGGACCATTAGGGACTCCCCTAGCTCCAAAACGTCTATTTCCATACCCTTTGGCCACCGCGCATCCACTAGGGGCTCCCGTAGGTCACAAAACGTCTATTTAGGTATTCCCCGTATACATTAACATTGGAAGTCAACCCATGGGACTACTTTCTGTCCGCGGAGGCAGACCGCATCACCACCAGACCGCATCACCGCGGAAGAATTCGAGGTCAAAGGTTGCCGGAACTATAGCCTAGATAGGTCAGTACATGCCTTGATCATCATTAGTCCGAGTTGTCTCCCTTGCGTCCAGAGTGTATAGATGGCGCTACCATCGGAAGTGACGTCATTTTTACATCCGGGTGAAAGTTGACTCAATAAGCACTTACACTACTACTAATTACGTTCCGACGCCACTGGGTTAGCCTACGAGGTATATCGGCTCAAAGCATTATTATTGTGTTTTCAAGATGACAAGAGAATAAAATATAATACTGATATTTGACAAATGATGTGTTAGTTTAATTGTTGGAAATCGCTCAGAATGCATCTCAGGCCATCTAAGGTCCCAAAGCTGTATAATATAACCCTAAATCTGCATACATTATGTTCAGATTTAATTCCGGGAAAACGCCTAGAACGCATCTCCGGCGATCTAGGACCCCGGAGCTTCCGGGGCCTAGGCGGCCCCTGGACCCTCGCCTAAAGTGCTACGATAGTCGGCCCCCCCCCTTGAAAAATCCTAGCGACGCCCATGCGTACGACTTAGATTTCCCACCAAAACAATAAACCTGCATATATTTGTCGAGAGATGTACAGAGGGCGGGCCTCGAGAACTAACAGCAGAATCCTACAATATACAGGTAATAAATTGGAGCGACCAGACTCGGCCAGATATTCGCCATACTTTAATTTGGACGTTACCAACAACTTCCATTTAATATTATCTTTGGGCTCAACACGAACAATGACATATGTATCCAGAGTGTGGGGCAGTGGAGAATCAGCATCTAACAGGCGTACAACATCGCGTCAGAGCATGCGCATAAATCTTCTGACAAGGGAATAAGTGTTTATGGCAGAAAAGTGAATTGCAGTGTATTGTTGCCAAATGACTATGGCAGGCCAAGCGTTGCAATATTGAACAACATATTTTTTCATTCAATCCAACATATATTCATTCAATTTTGATTAAATTTATATTCAATAATTACAAATATATGCAAAGATTTCATGCATGTTCTGTTGGAATCTATATTTATATGCAATAACTCCAAATCTGTGCATTCGAAACCGTTTTTAATCAGCTACATTTTTTTATTTGATTCGAAGCAGATGTAAAATATATGTGCAATAATTGCATTGTGGGTAATATCTAACCCACCCTATTTGGATATGTAACGAGGCTTTTCGTTGGATATTGAGAAATCGACGGCGGAAATGGCGGTACCGTTGAGATACGTGTAGGTTTGCCTTCATCCACAGGGGAAATCACAAAATTTCCCCTGCAAGATGGCAAATTCAGCAAACAGTCACAATTCTCTGGAGCCATCGGGCTCAAATATTCGCCGTCCAATGGGAGAGAGAGGGGCTGGTTTGCAGTGCCAGTTAGCAACGGCTACTTTGATATCTCACTGTTGGACGCCAAAACACCAGCTCTCCAAAACGCCAGCAAGGGTCTGCAAATAGAGTAATTACAATGAACAATCGCCAAAAATAAAACTGAAAGTACCAAACATGGAGTTGGACTCGACAATCGCAGCTAGCCAGTCTCTCTCTTTCGCAATGGCTCCAGGGAATTGTGACCGGATGGTCTCTTTGGTCAGTTTCCCTACATTCAAGGCGTTTGTTTGTGATTTGACACTAAGAATGGAGACAGACAAGCATAATCAAAGACGACCTCGACAGCCAAAGACGATATTTATCCATGTGGATGGAGGCAAACCGACTGTCAAAGATGCCGCCATTTTCGCCATCGATTTCCCAATAGCCAATGAAAAACCTCGTTACATATCCAAATAGTCGGGGTTAGGTATTACCCACAATGCAATTATTGCACATATATTTTATATTGCTTCGAATACAAATAAAAAAACGTCGCATAAAAAAAAGAAGATGGAATCAAATAAAAAAAAATGTAACGGAACGAAAAAGGTTTCCAAAATACAAATTTTAAGTTATTGCATATAAATATTCCAACAGGACATGTATGAAATCTTTGCATATATTTGAAATTATTGAATATAAATTTAATCAGAACTGAATGAATATATGTTGGATTGAATGAAAACATATATTATTGAATATTGCAACAGTGGGCCTGCCATGAATGACCGTGTGTTTATATGCAACCTCTCTGAAAGAGGAGGCACGGTCCTATTGGAAGGAAAAATTCCACGTAGTGATAAAGATATTTGACGTTGACAGCCCAGGATATGAAATTCGTGACGAAGGCGGCACTGGTCGCAAAAGGACTGTGCATCATACCCGGTTACCTACTTTTGCCATGTGATAGACTACCTCTGTAGGCCAGTCAGCCACTCTTAAAGAGACCATCCTTTTTTCTGAAAAAACAAAAGCCACCAGAATCAAGGGAAGCAACTGTTACTGGCATATGTATTCTAAGCTAGCATCGTCGCTGTGCGAGAAGGAAAAGATGTTAAACATTATGTGCTTGAAATTTATTTCATCAACCCATCATAAACTTAATTGAACTGATTGCCCAAGGGCGAGACAGGATACATATTTTCTGTCTCACTCTCTACTGAATGAATAAGATATCACATGAGGTGAAGCAATAGATCATATTACAGAAGTACAGATTAGAATATGTTACTTTATGATAAAATTTGAATTACATCATATTTCTGGATAATACTTATTATGGGAATGTGAACATATAAAACCTATTTGGCAACACACAGAGCAGTGGTTCGCCTCTGTGGGCATTTCCATTTCATTCTCGCCAAAGAAAGTAATTTTTGGACTTTTTAGAAGCAAGAAATAAACCCTTTAACTATGCTATGTCAGTGATAAAGTTTTTAATCTATAGGATGAAAGCAGTTAAAAAATTGCCAACTTTCGAAATTATTCAAAAAGACCTTAAATGAGCATATGAATTAGACAGATATATCAGATTAAAAATTGTGAAAGGCATATTTTCGATCAATATTGGTCGACACTACATTTAATATTGAACTCATAGGGTATTTTGCAAGAATATGCACAGATATTTCTCAATAATGTAAATCTAGGAATTGATGACAAATCTGGGAAAAAAATCCCTAGTAGATTGTACTATTAATTGATGCTATTGTAAAAATGCGTTTCTCAAATTTGTGATGTTTTCAGTGATTTTTCAGAATAAATCTATAAGCTGTGTATGTGTGTTGTCTGTATGCTGTATATATCCTGTATATGGCCTGTCCATTATATGAAAAGTCAAATAAAATATCAATTATAAAAAAAAATCATCTGGATAATAGTACTGTTCAATCTGCCCATTTCTTTTCTCCGTTCATGTTGATAACATTAATTCTGCAGTGATTGTTGATCGATTGTAATTTTCACAACACTACTAGCAGTCTCTCCCATTTTCAGTTGATAGTAATCTCTTACACAGTCAATAGCCTTCACACGTTTTCTCTTATATATCACTTTTAGTGGTCTTTTCCATATACAGTCGACAATAATCTCTCGAAGGCATATTCTCTTATAAATTAGAAGTCTCTTACACATACTTTCAAGAGTAAAGTATCTAATTCCTTTGTTAAATCCATTGCACCAAAGTCCAATTGATCATAATGTATTATTGATCTTCACAGTTCATTGTTACGCTTAAATCATTCAGATAAATAAATGACCTATTGAGTGTATAACTCACTATCATTTCTCCCTGATTTTCATGCAATCGTGCCAGGTTCCTGTGGATAACATAGAGATTGGAACCAGCGAGTTATGTGCAGTCATAAACAGTCATTTTTACGGTGCTAATCTTCATGGTTATTGTTCAATGTTCGTCTTCCTTAAATATCTTGAAGTATCGTGTTATTGTGTTTATGTAGTGTTCGGCTTTGATTAGAGTAATGAACTGACCATGAGTGTAACATTTCATTGTCTAAGGGTCTTACTTGATTTGAACATTCGAAGCACTGGTATCACAAGGAATTTATATTGTTGAATGAACCTGCTGGAATTGTCTGTGCAGAACATATTTGTATGGTCCTACTCGATTGGTAATGATCAAACAATGCTTCTGTAGTCCTACTGGATTAATGTAATACATTTATTAGATGATCCAGTTAGATAAGTAGTTGATATTTTGTATATCATCATCGTAGATTTCGTTCGAATGAAGTAGTCCATAGTGCCAATTAGACTCTTATTAATAGTAGTTTGTTACCTTCAAAAAGTTTTTTAAAAAACCCCGAATGTCTTTAATGAGTGGCTCAACAGAGTGATGGAACATAGACTAAATCTGTCAAAGATATTCTAGTCGTTCACTTGTGCAAGGATATAGTTAAAATTACCCAACTGCTGTACGTTGTACGCTAAATATATATTTTATAGTAATCGAATTTCCTGCTTTCTTCGTCAGTTTCAGACATTTCTGCAGGCATTGTATTGATGACTCAAAAATATTTAATAATTAATGACTGTTAAAAAACATCTTCGTAAATGTGTACTTTCCATTTTTGTGGCATGCTTAAGGAAGGTCACATAAAGTCGTGTTGGTAAAATACAGAATAATAGCATTGTTCAGGGATTAAATGAATACAGTTCATTACTATCTTGGCAAGGTTATCGCTTGTCAGATATGCAAACACTGTAAACATGCTTCTTTCAAAAGTCATCTGATAGATATCTTTGTATTTCTAAATTATAGCCTCAATAAACTTTGCATCCTCCGTTGACATCATGGTTCGTCTGACAAAGCGTGGTTGTTACAAGGTATACAGACCACTGAGCAATTTTGGAGGATGAACTTTTTGAGGCACATTCAACCGAATGACCTTCCAAGTGTTCTTTAATTGCCCTCTAGATTCTTGCATGTGATTACATAATCATTGTTGTTTTTTAAGACATGTATACAGTTCCAATGACCCTTGACTGTCTTACCTGACCGAATGACAATCAGAACAAACAACCATGGCACTGATAAACTGTCTTATTAGTCGGAGGATGCTAATGTGTACCCTAGGCTATACAAAATTAAAGAAAAGAAATACCTCATTCTTGCTGAACGTTTTATTAAATGATTTATCTTGAATTTATATGCATGGGGTGTATTCCCCTGGAGGCATACCACAGATGTATGTGGATTAGGCTCTATGTATTTTATAACATGATCTCATTACATGGGTCGTTTTGACATGCCGTCTCGCTTAATAAAGGTGTACCAGGGTTCACTACCTCTTTTATTAAGCCTTTAGGATGCCCTTGAAATAATTTATGGGTTTTCCTTAATTTATAGGTTTAAGCTAATCACTCACAGGCAAGACTTTTTGAAAATTAAATTTGAAATACATTTGATATTCAGATTTCCGCATAACGTCATCTTTAAATTAATAATTCTGGGTGTACAAGTATATGTTTGACTGAATTACAAATATACAAATGTGTGGCAATTCAACTCAAACTTTTATTTTATATATTTTAAGAATCTCTACCTCAGCCGGACCATCTCCACATACTGAGATGAATACTACACATAGTTCCGTGCTGACCGAATTTTAGTGTTGTATTGTTGTAACTTCAGTCTTGTTTTCCGTTGTTAAGTTCCCAGTATGAAGAGGATACAACTGATATACAGGATTTTCAAATGACTTCGCTTGAACCACCATAGGCCTACTGATAGGATGTTGATTCATGATTAAATCTTCGCTATTTATACTTTATTTATAGTAGCCCATTGAGTGATGTGATGGAAATCTGAATGCACAGAAAAACAGTTAAGGGGCAGGACCAGTAACCTATCACGTTATTGTTGTTCTTGTTACGTGTTTTCTGCGAAAAGTTTGAATGTCTCAAACTTAAATAATTGTGGCGAGCTTAAACTCCACACGTATTTAATTCAGATTAAGATATTTTGACGAAATAGTAAACAAAATTAATCGATATTTGAATAGTAAAAAATGGCATTTAAATGGAGGTTTTGGAGTCGAGATGGGTCGTGTGGGGTATCATTTTGAAACACTCGTGGGGGACCCCTGTACTCATGTGTCGTAAAAGTAATGCTATGGCGCGCATGCGCAATCAAGGAATAATGGAAAAAGGCGTCTTCTTTACTTAATCCCTTACGTCTGAACGCCATGATGCAGACAGACGAGAAAAAGAAAGATCAACACGTTCACAAGTTTTCATGTAGTTTATTTTCCCCAATGTTACAAGCTGGGGCAGCCGCGTTGGGTATGTTTACAATTAAAGTATGCTCTTGTCCGTGTAACAGACGCATCGACAGATACTCCTGTGTGAGGGAAGTGCGTTATTAGGGAAACGTCGGACCAACGTTGTTGGTGCATTTGTGTAATTTTGGGGATTTATGAGGAATTATGGGAGTTTGTTGAGTCAGAGAGATTGTCCGATGTACCGTGATATGTCAAAACTATATGGAGAATATAAATATGCATGTGTGGGGAGTCTGTAATATATGGGAGAATTTATGGGCGAATGTAAAGACTTTAAATATGCTAATCGCCCCAACCGGAATTTAGACAACAAGTGCTCCTATAAGGACTTCTAGACACACTTGATCGAGGCTGTCTCGGATTAAGGTCTTCTGAAGGTACCATGTTTGCCTGAGTTGTTCCTTTCCATTATTTACTTTTGTTTTTCTGTTGGTAGAGATCGACGGTACCATGATTGCCCGAATCTCTGCTACAGAACAGGGACTGAGGACTCAGAGTAGTCTGGTTCCATGTTATTTCTTCTTATTTTTCTTTGCTTAGTTATAAGACCTCCGAGTCAGCCACTCTGTCTTTCGTCATATTCCGGAAGTAAGCATTCGGCATTCTCCGGAAGTTTAAGCATTCGGCACTTTCCGGAATAGTAAGCATTCGGAAGTTTGGGCATTCGGCACTCTCCGGACAGTAAGCCTTAAGCAGTGCAATAACACGATGATATGATGGAATTTTCATTATACTGTGAGAGATTAAAGTAGGTTTATTTCTTTAATTCTTGTCTCCTTGTTGACTCCATTTTTGGTGCCGTGACCAGGATTCTCACGTTGGAAGATAACACGTGGTGGGCTGAGAGTGAGCGTTTAACAGACAGTCAACTGAAGGATACAATCGGGTATTATAGTCATGGATCGGCACTGGGATATCTTTCCGGGGAGAAATAGCCCTGTTAGAAGCACTGGTGCATCTGGGGGGGCTAGGCCAAAAGTAGAAATGGAACCTGTTCTACCAACAGGGCAGTTACCTCATGATCAGTTCAATCCGGGGGTATTTTTGGCTTGTGACCGATTGGATAGGCTGCTCGATGCTCAGATAACGCGTGTTGAAGACACTATTGCTGAGAATGGAGGCTTGGGAAGCGAAACATCCATTCCCGGCAATAGGGGCTGAAGGGGATATGGTTCTGCATATAATCAGAATGCGAACGAAGTGAACAATCGTATTAATACCGAGAGAGGTTCACCTAAGCGTAGGTTAACTAGACGGGAAAAGGAACCTGATAAGTACGACGGACAAACAGTCCAATGGAAAGATTATGTTGTACACTTTGAACAGGTGGCACTATGGAATGGTTGGTCTCCCCAAGAAAAAGCTCAACAACTTGCTATGTCGCTTCGAGGGGATGCTCAGAAGCTTCTTGGAGACCTTCCCGCTATTCAGCTTGGCGATTACGAAATGTTGAAGTCAGTTTTGGTCAAGCGATTTGATCCTCAAGAGAGGGAGATCGCGCATAGGTATGAATTTCGTTCCCGTAGAAGACAGAGTAATGAGTCTCCGGCCGATTTTGGATACGCACTGCGGCGTTTGGCATGTCTCGCTTTTCCAGAGATACCGCATGTGTATCGGGAAACGAACGTGCTCGAGCAGTTTATTAATGGGATAGGAATGGTCGAAATTAGGGAACACGTGGCATTCAGGCGTCCAAAGACACTGGAAGCTGCAATTGCGCTTGCGGTAGAATATGAGGCCGTCAAAGGCATTCGTACCACGCTGACAAAGCCGAGAGTAGTTAGTGAAGGTGAGGGAACTGGTGTCAAAGTAGTTGCAATGCAGGACTCTGGAAACGAATCGAGTAACCATGATCGTCTTATTGACTCTCTGCAGGCGGAGATAGCTAGTTTGGCGACGGCTGTTAAGGAAAGCTTTGAACAGCTCTCTTCTCAGCTACGATCGAGGAATCGACGAGGAGGTAGAACTCGGTCGGACACGGAGTGCTATGTTTGTCACCGCTTAGGTCACCTGTCTTATAACTGCCCACAGAGGAGGCAAACTGATACATCCGGACGAGGGCTTGGAGAAGTTCCGTCGGGAACTGGAGATGCTCGCAACCCTCATTTAAGCTAGCTGGGGTTGAGCCTGTGGCCGAAGGTTCAGCCCGGCAGGGAACACCAATAGTTGGTAGGCCTACTGCGGGAATATGCAGTATACAGAGTAGTTGCCTCTTCGCTGAAGTAGTTGTCGGTAGTGTAATGAAGGAAATGTTAGTTGATACTGGTTCCGCGATGAGTCTCATAGCCACATCTGTGTATGAAATGCTGGGGGAAGAGAAACCTATTCTACGACCTGCGCGGGTGGATCTTTGCAGGTTGCGGGAATTATAAATCTTCAGTGCCAGCTTGGTGGAATGGCCTTTGAGCATGAATTCGTTGTAGCGAATATCGATTTCGCCGGTATCATTGGCATTGATTTCCTGGATCGGCATGACATGACTATTCGGGTCTCGAAGGGAATCTTACAAGTTGGTAGGGAACAAATTAGACTGCAGAAATCTAAAACCCAGAGATGCTGTAGAGTGAAAGTCTCGAAAAGGGTTGTGATTCCTCCTGAATCTGAGAAGTTGATTCGTGGATATATTGAGGAAGGAACTAAGTTGGTTGGGGAGTTTGCTCTTGAGCCATTCCGGACTCTGGAGAAAAGGGGTGTCTTGGTGTCCTGTGCTGTTGTCGACCCGCAAAACATAGTTTTTCCGGTTGTAAATCTTTCTGATCAACCTGTCCGTATTCGGAAAAACTCCACTATAGCCAATCTTCAGGCGGTGGAGATAGACGAGCCTTGCATGACTGGTTTGAATGACGTTCCTTCTAGAACAGAAGAGGTCCCTGCACACTTGCTACCGTTACTTGAGTCTGCATCCCCATCCCTTTCCGCATTTCAGCGCGAAAAGGTGGCTGATTTGTTGGTGGACTGCCAAGATGTGTTCATCGCACCGAACGGGAAGTTGGGGCACACGAATTTAGTTAAACATTGTGTTGAGACGGGAAATAGCAAACCCATAAAAGTGCCTCCCAGGCGGCTGCCGCTGTCGCAACGCGTAACTGTGGAGCATGAGCTTAAGAAAATGCTGGAGGATGGGGTAATTGAACCCAGTAATAGTCCGTGGTCCTCTCCTGTTCTTTTGGTGAAAAAGAAAGATGGCTCGACAAGATTCTGCGTGGACTATCGCCAGACGAACGCCGTCACCGTCAAGGACGCGTACCCTCTACCGCGCATTGACGAGTCTCTAGATTCTCTTTCCGGAGCCTGTTGGTTTAGCACGTTAGATTTAGTTTCGGGTTACTGGCAATGTGCCATGAGCGAAGCTGACAAGCATAAAACCGCATTTGCGACACACTGCGGTCTCTTTCAATTTAATGTGATGCCATTCGGACTCTGCAACGCGCCTGCAACATTTGAACGCTTGATGGAACTAGTCCTTCGAGGGCTGCAGTGGAGGCGGTGTTTATGTTATCTGGACGACGTGATTGTGTATGGAGTTTCTTTCGAAGATGCTTTCAATGGTTTGCGAGAGGTGCTAATGCGCTTTAGAAAAGCCAACTTAAAGTTGAAGCCTTCGAAGTGTTCACTATTTCGTAGGGAGGTCACCTTCTTAGGGCATGTAGTGTCTGGAAGTGGAATCAGTTGTGACCCAAGTAAAGTGGACGCGGTGAAAGACTGGCCTACACCCAGTAACGCGAATGAGATTCGTAGTTTCTTGGGGTTGGCGGGATATTACCGTAAGTTCATTCCCAATTTTTCTGCCATTGCAAATCCCATGCTGGAGTTAACTAAGAAGGGGGCTAGAGATTTGAATGGACGGACGAGCGGGGAAAGGCCTTTGACAGGTTGAAGGGGCTTCTCGTCTCTGCACCGGTTTTGGCCTATCCTGATAGTGACGCATTATTCATTTTGGACACAGATGCCAGTCTGTGTGGTATTGGGGCTGTATTGTCTCAGGTTCAGGACGGAGAGGAACGGGTTATCGCCTACGGTAGTAAGACACTGAATAAGCACCAACAGCAGTATTGTGTGACTTATCGGGAACTCCTGGCGGTCGTCACGTTCGTTAAGCATTTCCGACACTACCTTCCGGGACATCATTTCGTCGTTAGGACGGATCACGCCTCCCTCACCTGGCTTAGAAATTTCAAGGACCCTGAAGGCATGGTCGCTCGTTGGTTATCCGTGTTGGAGACATACGATTTCGAAATCCAGCACAGGAAGGGTAGTCTACATGGGAATGCAGATGGTCTTTCGAGAAGAACGTATCGGAAATGTAAGTGTTTGAAGTGTCCACAGTGTTGCGCTGCTGTGTCGAACTTGGGGAACGCTGGGACAGACAGTGATGGTGTGGAAGGCTCTAGCGGGCCTGACTATGAACCTGTCGTTGACGGTGGCCAGGCTTCTGATTCTCTTTGTCATGAGGGTGTTGGAGTACGTAATTCTCCAGAAACGTGGATTGAAAACTGGACGACTGAGCAGTTCAAATCATGGCAACAGAATGACGATTCAACCAAGCAAATCCTGGAATGGAAGAAGGAGTATGACACGAAACCGTCTAGAGCTTTATTGGCTAATATGCCCAGGCGAACGAGGATCCTGTGGGGTGTGTGGGACGCACTGGAGGTTCGTGATGGGGTACTATGTTACAGTTGGTATGAAAGACACACTGACGAATTCAGGCTGCTCGTGGTGGCTCCGGTTGAAATCAGGGCTAAAATATTCCAGGAGCTGCATTGCAGCAGAAGCGCTGGACATTTAGGAAGACGACGAACCCTGAATTCTATTCGCCGAAGAGTCTATTGGCCTGGTATGACCTCCGATGTCAAGCGTTGGGTACGCCAGTGCGATCCCTGTGCACAGAGAAAACCGGGTCCTGGATTTGGGAAGTCGCCATTACAACAGTCCAAGGTTGGCGTTCCGTTGGAACGCATAGCGCTGGATATACTGGAATGCCCGACAACTGCGGGGGGAAACCGCTATATGGTCGTAGTATGCGACTATTTCACTAAGTGGGTCGAAGCCTTCGCTGTACCTGACCACTCAGCGTTAACCGTCGCTGATAAACTTGTGTCCGAGTTCTTCTGTAGGTATGGTATTCCCCAGATTATCCATTCGGATCAGGGAGGAGAATTTGAGTCTAACTTGTTTGCGCGGATGTGTGAACTGCTGGGAATTGAGAAATCTAGGACGACACCTTACAGACCTCAATCAGACGGCTTGGTTGAGCGCTTCAATCGAACTCTACTACAAATGCTTTCGATGTATGTCAATGAGAACCACTCGGACTGGGATGATCATTTGCCTTTCATTTTGATGGCATATCGTGCCAGTATCCACGACACTACGGGCTGCACACCCAACTTGTTAATGTTTGGTCACGAACTTCTATGTCCGTTGGATATCCTGGTCGGAGGCCCCCCGGCTGCACAGAAATATTCCTGTCCCGTCGAATATGTCAGATGGCTGGATTACGTCCTCAGGAGGACGTTCGACTTTGCGCAGGAAAAATCATCAAGGGCAGCAGTGAAGCAGAAAAAGTACTACGACAGGGGTGTTAAACCTCGGAAATTCCAACCGGGAGAATATGTCTGGAGGTGGTACCCTCCTGCAGCTGGATGCAAGTTAGGCCTGGGATGGGTTGGGCCATGTCGAGTAGAGGATAAACTGACCATGGTAACCTATCGTATCCGCGATCGGCCCATGGCTAGGCCTAGGGTTGTACATGTTGACCATCTCAAACCGTACGAAGGAGAAAATGCCGGTGACCGATGGAACTGCGAGTCAGTTCCACTGGAGCCTTCAGTCTATTATTCGGATTCGGATGGGGCGGAAGGCCTTGATGATGACCTGGAGGGGCTGGAAGTGGGAGAGGAGACTAATTCACCCTCCATTTTGAGGCAGAGTACCCCAGACCGCAGGGAGGTCGTACGCTGGTCCAAGTATGGTCGTCCTATTAGACTTCCTTTCAGATTTCGGGAGTAGTAGGTTGGGTTGACATTAATGAGGGGGTTTCGGAGTGTTCTGCTCTCGGTTGGCCATGGAATGGGATCCCACCAACATGAGAGCTAGGCATTTGGGAAATCGTTCTGTTCTTGGTTGTGTCAATGCTAATCATTTAATTTTGTTTTGTATATATTGCAGATGGCTGCAATTGAGCTGGACGTATCAGAGTCTGAACTGGAACGGCTTGATGACGACCTCCGGCCTGAGTGGCAAGACGGGGGTATGAGGTGCCCTGTCCAAGTGTGTGGTGATCACATCTTCAGCACTCTGAACTCGATTGTAAAACACTGGAAGCTACGGCATCGCCAATATCTCAGGAAGTTTCTCTGCCCGTATGAAGGATGCACCTTTCTGCATGTGAGAAAAGGGGAAGTGACGTGGCACCTTCGTCGGCAACACAGGTTGGCAGAGACAGAGGCACGCCAGCGGATGATACATATCAATGGGGAGATGTCGGTTAATGTTAAATATATCGATCCCAAGGGGGAGCGATGCCCTAAACGTAAAGTGCGCCTGCATAGCGAAGAGAGGGATGAAGCCCGACGTAGGCGTCAGGAGGAATCATTATCGACAACTACAAATGTTCACCTCTCCAATGTGTACAATTGCAGAGACGAAGAGGTGCGGTTCGTCAGACAGCCTGATGGACGGAAAATTGCTACACCGGTGGTAAAACCAGCGTGGATGCCGCACTACAAAAAATGATATATATATATGAACTTTTTGTGTAATGTGGGGGGAGTGTGAGGGAAGTGCGTTATTAGGGAAACGTCGGACCAACGTTTTTGGTGCATTTGTGTAATTTTGGGGATTTATGAGGAATTATGGGAGTTTGTTGAGTCAGAGAGATTGTCCGATGTACCGTGATATGTCAAAACTATA
>JAVTVY010057404.1:0-29262 GCA_036873755.1 Hanleya hanleyi | reverse complement strand
AGGATATTTCATCTAAGATTAAATGTCGGACTGCGGCGGATTCTGCATTTACGTCTTCGGCGCCTGCGACGCCGCTTACTTGCGCGCCGTCTCCGGCTTGGGTGGGTTGTTTAGAGGAGTTTGATCATCAACTAGAGGATGACAATAAATTCAAGAAGCCTCGTTTTCGAGTTAACCATGCCCTTCATGATAACGTATTGCCCGACAAACCGCCCAAACGTGATCGTGATTTATCTCAGATTTCTAAAGCATCTAAGTCAACCCCGCTTGAGATACATTCCTCTCTCGTGGAGAATATTCAAGAGATGTTACTTGCAACGCAACGGGCTTCTTCGGTCACGGATTGTTTTTTGTTGGCTACTACCCGAATTGCCTTGGATCCTGAATTACGCCGAGACGATGGGTCGGCTTATTTGTCTCCGGGTCGCATTACCTATTTGCGGGGTTTCATTGACACCCTTGTACAGGCTAACCGTCAAATCATTGAGGCTAGTTCTTATTCGTATGTCTCGCTTCTCCAAGCGCATCGAAAAGCATTACTTAAGGTTGTCAAACCGGACGTTCCATTCGTGGTTAAGGATCATTTGCTTCATCAGCCATTATCATCCAAGTCCATTTTCAACAATGCTATTGAGTCCCTTCTACCCGTGATTCGTGAAGAACGGACTGCTCGCTTGATTGCTTCTGTGGCTCGTGGCGGCTCTACGGATCGTCGTCAGAAACGTTTTGGTCGTAGGTCCTCCACTACTCAACAAGATGGGGGCGCTCGGGGAAATTTTCGTGGTATCGACAAACCTCCACGAGGCCGAGGTCGCCGTTCCTTTCGTGGGAAACCTTCCAAGCGAGGTGGTCATTCCAACAAATGACTATCAGGTTTCCGTGTCCGATCAAGCCGAAGTTTTTCATCCTCCTGCTTTCCGATCATTCAGTCATCATGTCGTGGGCGGCCGTCTTCAATACTTCGTAGACAACTGGCGTCTCATCACGGACGACGCCTGGATTTTAAGAGTTTTGGAGAAAGGCTTCCTGTTCAGTTTTCGTTCCTTTCCCAAACTCATCGCTTGGCCACGCCCATCCCGCCTGCCAGTTTCCGCGGGTCACTTGCAGACTCTTCTGTCTTCGGTCAACACGCTCATCGACAAGGGAGCTGTCAGGGAGTTACCTCGGTCAGAGGTCAGTTTGGGGTTTTACAGCCACGTATTTCTGGTTCCCAAGAAAGACTCGCTCCAGATGCGGATGGTGATCGACCTAAAAGTGTTAAACAAGTTTCATCTCATCACCCCTCCTCATTTCAAGATGCCGACTGTTTCATCGATTCGGGCCCGCATACATCATCGGGATTGGCTGGCCTCAGTCGATCTGCAGGACGCGTATCTTCATATTCCAATTCATCCACGTCATCGGCGTTATCTCCGCTTCGTTATCAACGAACGTCGCTTCGAATGGCAGGTCCTCCCATTCGGGGTCAACATAGCCCCTTGGTTGTTTACCCGGATTACCTCTCCTGTCATGGCATTTCTACACCTGCGAGGTATTCATATAGAGGTTTATATAGACGACATCCTCCTATGGGCGGCGGACGAGTCCCGTCTCAACGTGCAAGTCCAGTTCACGCTTCTGGTGTTACGTCATCTAGGATTCATCCCTCATCCTCTCAAGTCAGAGTTAGTCCCGGCTCAAGTTCGCCGATACATCGGCGCAGTGTTCGATACTTATCATCAACGGGTATACCCTCCGGAGGATCGTTGGGACAAAATTCAGCTGTTGATCCGAAAGTTTTTGTCATCAACGTCACGGACACGTCAACAGTGGCAAAGTTTGGTAGGTTTGCTCACTTCCACACAGGACCTAACTCTTTACGGCCGACTACAGGTGCGTCCTCTACAGTATCATCTGTATCCTTACCTACAGACACCTTCCATCAATCCAGCGGTGCCGGTATTGACGTCTCTTCATCCATATCTGGTCTGGTGGCAATCCCGGCTCAACGTCATGCAGGGCGTTCCATTCCGCTTTCCGGCCCCGAGTCATCATCTGTACACCGATGCGTCCGAGACCGGTTGGGGAGCCCATCTGGACGAATTCGTGGTATCCGGCAGATGGTCAACGTTGGATGCCAGTCTTCACATCAACCTTCTGGAGATGAAGGCAGTCATCCTGGCGGTGCAACATTGGAGTCATCGTCTCATGTACTCGTCTCTCCTCATAGCGACGGACAATTCCACAGTCATTGCGCACATCAACAAGTTGGGTACCACCCGATCGCTACCAATGTTTCGTCTAGTTTGGGATCTGTACGAGTGGACTCGTATTCATCATATTCATCTCCACGCCCGCCATGTTCCGGGTCGGCTCAATGTCTTAGCGGACAGCTTATCTCATCCGGACACCGTTCTTCAGACCGAGTGGCAACTTCATCCGGAGGTGTTCCAGCAGATCTCCACCATCTGGGAGTCCCCACTGATCGATCTGTTTGCTACGAGGAACAACGCCCAGTTGACCCTGTTCGTCAGTCCGATTCTGGATCCTCAAGCCTTCGGCATCGACGCCCTGTCAATCAACTGGGACAACTTCCTAGCTTATGCCTACCCACCGATGGCCCTAATTCTGGAAGTGCTTCAAAAGATTTCTCGTCACGACTGCATCATCCTGCTCGTAGTGCCGTGGTGGCCTCGTCGTCAGTGGTTTCCGGTTCTGATCCCGCTTCTCACTGCTCCGCCTCGTTGTCTACCAGTTTGGCCCAGTCTGTTACGACAACCGCACGGGATTCTTCATCACAACCCGCGGTGGCTCAACCTACACGTTTGCAGACTATCCAGGATGCACTCGCAGACCAAGGTTTTTCAGCAGAGGTTGCGCGTACGATGGTCTCAGCCAATCGATCTTCCACATCGCAGCTCTATCAAGCGAAATGGGCCTATTTCGTCTCCTGGTGCCGAGAACATGATGCCGATCCCGACTCTGCCTCTGTTTCCCTAGTAGCTGACTTCTTTCTTCATCTTCATCGTGATAAGAAGTTTCAAATCAGCACCATTGAGGGGTATCGATCTGCCCTGGCTAGGGTATTACGTCTTACCTCGGGTACAGACATTAGTCTAAACGATAATATCTCTGCGCTCATTCGCGCCTTCGCGTTACAGTCTCGCCGTACTCGCCAACTGTTACCGAAATGGGATATCGGTGTGGTTCTGTGTGCGCTGATTCGTCCGCCCTTTGAACCCTTAGAATCCGCTTCTATTAAAGCTGTGTCTTATAAGACTGCCTTTTTGGCGGCGTTTGCTTTGGCGTCTAGAGTGTCTGAACTTCATGCCCTTGAAAGATCTTCTATGACCTGGACGGCGGATTGGTCCCGCATTTCTTTTCGGCCCATTCCGGAGTTTATCGCCAAAATGAGTCTGTTCGTTCAGGTCCGTGGGCTCATCGTTCGTACTCCATTCCTGCGTTGTCAGACTTTGTGCATGGTCTCGAGGACGATCTTTTGTTATGCCCTGTTCGAGCCATTCGCCACTATCTTACTCGTACCGATTCCGTTCGCGGCTCTCGGCGCCTGTTATTTCTGTCTCTTCGTCCATCGGCTTTGCATGACATTACCAAAAATACCATCGCCGCGTGGTTGAAGAAAACCATTAAATGGTCTTATCAATTGGCCATAGACGCTCCCCCTCTATTGTCGACTGCCTCTTCTCATGAGATTCGCGCCATTGCCACGTCTTGGCCGTTATGGAAGAACCTATCCCTCCTTGACATTGTCCAGTCTTGTGCCTGGACGGCGAACTCCACGTTCACCAATTTCTATCTGAGAGATATGTCAGTCCAGTCAGATAGCATGACCACGCTTGGGCCGCTTATAGCCGCCCAACACGTGGTCAAGTAAATTTTGCAAAAAGGGGGGGGGCGGCATTTTGGATCATCACAGCAAATCTGCAACTTGCTGTATCATCTCATCTCGTTCTCAATTATATCATTAGTCCACATTATCATGATCATTTATGAAGGAAGTTATAAAGTCAGATGGACAGCCTTGGACCTTTCATCATCAACCTAGGATGTAACATCGTTCCAGATGTCAGACACTATGGTGAGTGTATTCCTTACCCTAACTGCGGTTCTGCTTGTGTCTTTCAGGTTGAAGTCTGATTTCCTTCTGGATGATCTCAGCTGCGTCACCTACTCCCCACTACACGTGGTCAAGTAAATTTTGCAAAAAGGGGGGGGGGGGCATTTTGGATCATCACAGCAAATCTGCAACTTGCTGTATCATCTCATCTCGTTCTCAATTATATCATTAGTCCACATTATCATGATCATTTATGAAGGAAGTTTTAAAGTCAGATGGACAGCCTTGGACCTTTCATCATCAACCTAGGATGTAACATCGTTCCAGATGTCAGACACTATGGTGAGTGTATTCCTTACCCTAACTGCGGTTCTGCTTGTGTCTTTCAGGTTAAGTCTGATTTCCTTCTGGATGATCTCAGCTGCGTCACCTACTCCCAGCTCACAAGAAAGCAAGAGGGATGTAAGACGAGTGTGGACTGAGAAGTGTTCTATGGTGTAAATACTAGCACTCTGGGTTTTGTTTCCAGCGGTCCGAGTGAACGGAGATCTCGGTAGAACTTCCATGATGGAGAGGAATTCTATGGTGTAAATATTAGCACTCTGGACTCTGTTTCCAGCGGTCCGAGTTAACGGAGATCTCGGTAGAACCTCCATGGTGTGGCTTGGCTCCCCATAAGCCCGGACAATTATGCTCCATCTAGAACTAATAGGAATAGCCAAGTATCTGCATGACAGTGGCTGAAGTCCCAAGAGTTTCATACAGATGCCTACCAAGAAGACCTACAGCCTTACATGGCAGAGGATTCGGACATCTTGGTAGAGTTGCTGCCACACCGCGAGCACAGCTACATGGATGTAGACATGCAAGATAAGTACAACTGTATCTTATCCACATTTTAACCTTTTATGTCATTGAACAGGGTTTCAAATTGTTGATTATTGATGTCTCATGCTCATATCCATGTCTGTGTCTTCCCAGCGGTTACTTAGCCTGCCTTTGAATCTACTACATGGCCGAGGTTCCCTCCTCCATATGTTGGTACTGAGGCATTAATTGAAGCAGGTTTACGATTTAGGAAGCAAATATTAAACATTTATAATCAATGTTTCTATTTGTTACTAAATCAAACCTGCTTCAATTTAATGGGCCCTCCCGTCCATCCCCTCGTACCGCGGCCTAGTTCATTACTGGTCTCGGTTGTTACAATGAGAAAGATGGCGAGAATGGGCTAGCTTTGTCTTATATAGTGACCACGTTGGCAAGAGTGAGAGCTCTCCTAGGGGCGGATAACTCTCTCCTAGGGGAGATAATTTTTAGTTTTACTTCCGTTTTCTACGTTTGATTGTGCATTTAAATGGAGTTTAAAGGCATTAATTGAAGCAGGTTTGATTTAGTAACAAATAGAAACATTGATTATAAATGTTTAATGTTTACTCGCTATATGTTCTGAATATTTGTATGAAAGAACTTTATAATGTATTATGTGTGCATGAAATGAATCTATCCAACTTGATAATGTAACTAACTGTTATTACAACAATGAATTGTATTACAACAACAACAAAATGTGTCCTCACCCCTCGATAAATGAAAGCTATACCATGAAAATCATGAGAAATATGAGAAGATTATTTTTTATATTTGCAAAAAAGCCTCAGCGAACAGATAAACCATAGACAAATGCCCAAATGGACAAAAGCGCCATCCGGCATTTAGTTTCAGTCCAGGGCAGTAAGATCACAACTTCACATGTTTTTTCCTGCAGGGTATGTGGATACCTTGTCACATTTTATATCCCTGTACATAGTAGTGGGTATACTGGATTCCGATTATCCGTCCGTCCGTCCGTCCGTGTTTCGGTAATATTTTCATGCTATAATTTCTCAAACACTGAATAGGTACCCCTCAAATGGCTCTGAGAACACAATAAATCATTCAGGTATATAAATTAGAGCGATATCATAATGCATACATCAACGTGGAGATCCCCGATAGGATGCTCCATTCGACGCTGGAAGGTAGCAGGGGCATTGAATGAATGAACTACAGCTTCACTTAACCTGCATCCACATGTACCGTACTGTACCCAATCCAGTTTTTTTCCTGAAACCCGAGCCAATATTCTTCAGCACAGAACACTCCGCGGATTATTTCCGGTACCTCTGAGTTCGGCCACCTCCGAGTTTGGCCGAACCAGGTAAACAAAAAAAAAAGAGGTCCCAAAGTCCAGAGCGAAACAAATCCCAAAATACTGGATCTCGGCACACCAGAGAACATATATTACACACTATAGAGATCGAGGCTTTGAACATCATTCGATCCATAGTCCAGATTTGTTTGACAATGATTGATTTGTGATATTATGTTGTTGAAACATTTTTTATTCTGGTATTTGGCACACAAACGAACACAAATACATGTATACGAAACTGAGATGGAGTGATTCAAATCACTACCCATCCTCGCAAAAACCAGGCATCCTGAAGCCCATCTTCTCCAGCCAAGTCAACGACATTGCAAAGCTCTATACGACATACAGAGCAATGAGATGCAGTCGACTTGGTTATGGAAGGTGCGGAGTGAAGGATATGGTATGGGAGTTCTATCGAGTGAGTAGGATTTGACCACAGGTGCTTCTATCTACCGTTCTATGTTCCACCCCCAACCCTATACTATATCAAGGTCTATCAACTTGTTTCGAGAAAATGGCGCCAAGTTCAACGGCTGGAAAAGACGTCTTCGTCCAGTCCAAATAAACACGTATCTGTCTTACCTCGCTGTCGGCAGCGCTCTGGTATAATCCAAAATGCTTATCTCTGGCGATAAAATTACATTCACTTCACTTTCCATGGTAAAAACATTACTTTAACGACGACCGCACAAACCAAATCAAGCCGTACAAGCGGAGGTGCTATTCTATGCTATTCTATTCAACCGTGATCACGGGCTCGCAAATTTACGGCAATCTGATTGGTTCGTCATTCGCACAGCCATTGGTCAAAATATATGCGGGCTGTGATCACGGTTAAATAGAATAGCACTTCCGCCTGTACGGCTTGATTTGGTTTGTGCGGCCGTCGTTAAAGTAATGTTTTTACCGTGGAAAGTGAAGCGAATGTAATTTTATCGCCGTAGATAAGCATTTTGGATTATACCAGAGCGCTGCCGACAGCGAGGTAAGACAGATACGGGTTTATTTGGACTGGACGAAGACGTCTTTTCCAGCCGTTGAACTTGGCGCCATTCACTCGAAACAAGTTGATAGACCTTGATATAGTATAGGGTGGGGCGTGGAACATAGAATGGTAGATAGAAGCACCTGTGGATTTGACGTCATTCTCAACATTTTCCCAGTCATATCACGATGGTGCTTTCATGTGCCAGAACATGAGAGTGTCCACGGTTCCTATCATCCTGGACACTGATCAGCCCAGCCAGTACAGCAACGTTGCTTGACTTCGGTGATCTGACGAGAACAAGTTCCATCTATAGGGCGATGGATCTTTTGCTGTCGTATATGGCTGGATGGGTCTCCGGGCCGTGGTTTGAATTTACCTAACGACATCATCGTGCGCTTGCGCACTCATTAAGAGACGCCTGTGATTTTTCTTTTGGACGATAGGTGGACGACTGGAGTTCTTTCCATGTTGACCAGTGAGATCATGCTGCGCATGCTCCATCAAGAAATTTTACAGCAAACAACCCGATTAAAAGCAGATATACACTAAGTATACTAGCTAACAGGGACAACCAGTGGCTTGTTGGCATTTGAGTAGATCATTGATTGCATTCAAAAACAAAGTAATGGGACTGCAACGTTATCTGTAGATCGCTCCAGCAGAGTAGTAAAGAAAGCCTACGCTCGGATGCGTGCGCACTCGGATAGGTGAGATGTACATTCCCATACACTAACCCATATTTGGGGATGAACGGGATATTGTTGTATTCAGTGTCTTGACCGTCGTAGGCCCAGTGACATGTGTATGCACACTCGAGGAATAGTAGAAAAAGAATATTCTTGCTTGTGTGCCAGCGCACTCGGGATTTGAGGTATTATGCGATGTGTGGGAGACGGTCGCCATCGTAAAGCGGTAACATTCTCAATGCCCGTCTCAATGATGTGACGCCCTAGCGCTGGGGGAGTAAGATCCCTACAAACACTCACCTAAATGCCTACCTAGCCCCTATTGCCTGGAGGCCTTTTCGCGATCATGAGAGAGATCAAACAACAACATGCGTATTATAGTTCGGTGTATCTGTATTACGGTGTTATTGTCTTTTTGTGTCTTCATCATCATACTCGCTCTTGCCCAATGAGAAGTCACCTTTGCGCTAGAATTGGATGGGGTGGTCTGCGAGTTTGGTTAAAGTGACTACAAGCGTGGCATTGAATATGAGTATGCAGGCGCTTTCAAAAATCGATCAGTTCAAAGCCTGTTCCTTCTCGTCACCAAACGCTATTTAGACGATCTTCTCACTGTGGATAATCGCAATATAAATGACAGTAGTACGAAGAGGATCGATTCCTTACCATTTTTGAGGCTGAAAAAGTTAGGCTGATCGCGGAGTGACGTCACTTACGGTGATGTCACGATGATGTGACATCAGGTCAAAGCTCACATCCGGGTCAAAGGTCACTTGCGGTGACGTCCGGTCACGTGAACAAGAGTGATCTCTCCCCTACATAGAAGACCCCAGTGACTGAATCTCGTGCATGTATGGGCGGACTCGTGGTGCAGTGGACAGACAATGTTTGTCCCACTGGGAAACCCACTCCTGGACATTTACGGTATGGATTGTGAGATCTTGTTCTTTTCGTCTCACCACCTAAAACACGATGATAGGGACCGCCATTGGTTGGAATTTAAAAAAAAAGTCACTGTGCGCATGCGCATTGGGCAAGTAGCCCTGGGGAAGACGTTTTGGGGTGAACCCCTAGTGGGCCGATTGGGTCGGGTGAGGTATCAGTGTGAAGCACTCGTGAGGGAGCATTCGACTGGATAGGTATCACGTGGAACTGACCTCATTTGATTCCCAAATCGTAAACCTGCTTCAATTCATGCCATTAATCTCCGTCAGGAAGATGATACAACCGTAGAAAACGGAAGTTAAAACTAAAAGTTATCTCCCCTAGGAGAGAGTTGTCCGCCCCTAGGAGAGCTCTCCCATCCATCCCAGTGGAATTACCCTAAAGGCTCTGCTCAAATCATTCTAGTCCTCTTTTCTCTGTTGTACCTCGACCAGTACACATCAAGGAAGAAGTGTTTATACAGCCTGTGGTGTTGTAGTTGTAACGTTGGTGTATCCTTTATTAGTGATTGACTTGTGTTGCTTTCTTTTCGGAATTTCTTTCATTGGTTATGTCTGAGGTTTCGATTTCTAATGCATGTAGTTCGTGTGGGCAGGTTTGGTCCAGTTTGGACGCCCTCACGGTTTGTTTTGCTTGCAAAGAGTTGTGTTATCGGCTATCTTGCGCCGAATGTGTATTATGGGACCCGTTGACTTGGAGAATTATGCCCAAGCTCGACGGGCTTATCTTTTGCATGCGTCTGACGACCCGTCTTTTTCGGAAGTCGACAGACGCCTGTTGGAAATTGCTCTTGTAAGTGACATGAAAACTAACGAAGATATCGTTGGTATTGGATTAAATGTCTCCCATAGACTTAGTAGTCCGACTTCGCCCGCTTCTGTAATTATTCCTCCAAGCGGGACAGTTCTACAGCTAGATAAATCACAAATCTTAGACAGCTTATCGTGTACAGGTATTGCATTGTCTGGGGTCGCAGCCAAACCGGTTCCATTGTCTAGCTCAACAAAGCCTTCTCGACCCAGGCCTACCGTGCCTGAGCCGCCCATTGTTCTCGTCGGACAAAAGAATGCAGTGGGGTCGCATATTATCTCGACTTCTCCATTGTCTATTGGTTTATCACACTCCGTTACTTCCAAACGAAATAAACGTCGTCGTGTGTCAGTTTCTCCATTGCGGGTTAAATTTAAACATAGTTTGTCTAAATCCGTTTCTCGTTCTATGGTGGGTCGTTCGGACCTACCTTTGAGTGTTCAAATTGCTGACTTGCGGTCTCCGACTATTGCGTATGCTGATTCATCACATCGTCGGTCCCATGCTTCTACTCAACGCTCACGTACGCCGCAAGGCCGTTCACGTTCTTTCTCCGGTTCGTAGTTCTCGTCCACCGGGTGATTCTAGTACTATTTTTCGGCCTTCCCATTCTCCGGTACGCCGTTCTCGTACTTCGACTCGACGTTCTCCTACACCTCACCTTCTTATAGGTCACCACGTTCGTCAGTCGCAGACTCCGTTTTTCTTGATCATGCGGTTGTCCACGATTTGTCAACCTTTCGCCGAAGTCATATCACTCGTTCGCCCATTCCGGTTTCGTCGAGTTCATTCTGATGATTAATTTTCTTCAGTGAAAAGTTAGGAACATACGTCAATGATGGTTTTTCGGATAAATTGGATGCGCTTTTAGCGTTGGTGCCGGATATGCCGTCTGCTTCGAATAATGGTCCTTCTCGTATTAAATGTCAGACAAAAGAATGCTTCCTCGCCGTATGTTATCTCACCTATGTCATTTTGTCAATGGTTCGATGGCGATTAAATAGGTAATATTTCGGGGATAGTTTTGTTTCACATTTCTGTCTTCTTTCAAAATTTTGTCTGGGCAAATTTTTAGACTTCACACGGTTTGTTTTTCCATCAGCCATGTGTTTAATGTCTTCGGACGTACGTCGCTAAATTAATTGGCTCTTGTCGGAGTTTTTCAAATTTTTCTATATCTTGAATTGATTGTCCGACGATATTTTCTAAAAGTCAATATGAATCTCAGGCTTATTTGATAACACAATCCTGCGTGATGGAGACAATGTGTATTCAATATCGCGTCTCCACACGAACAATGAGTTCGACCCGCTGTGTTTGTTGTGGGTTTTTACGGGCTCTCGCGACCTCGTTTGTTA
Source organism: Hanleya hanleyi (assembly GCA_036873755.1). Classification (NCBI taxonomy): domain Eukaryota; kingdom Metazoa; phylum Mollusca; class Polyplacophora; order Lepidopleurida; family Hanleyidae; genus Hanleya; species Hanleya hanleyi. Next base: position 18,224 of record JAVTVY010057404.1, on the reverse strand, counting down.
TTGCTCAATTTGTGACAGATTTGTATTTAGTCCCCGGCATTTCTGTAAGTCTGCCTTTCAGTGCTGAGCTTTTAAGGCCTATTGTGATCTCTACAATAAACGAACAGGTTTTGTTTCGTTGATTCATGAATTTTATGCATTGAGTTTGTGTAAATCTCAAGTAGGATTGTGAATAGTATCCTCGCCGGCGGGGGTTTCGTCTTTTCCCGCCGGGGAGATCTGATACTTTATATGCAGCCCGTCAATTTTCATGTTGTTGTTGTAACTTCTGTTCGGACTTGCAGTTTTGGTAGGTTCACCTTCATACATTCAGTTCCTTGGTCCTACCAAAATGTAATCTCTTGTTATATCAAGTATTATTACGTTGATTTTGTTATCCTGTGTTCAAGAGAGAACTTACAGAGGTTTTATATGCCTTTCATGCTGACATGAATGAAGCGTGATTGTTGCATTTGTGTTACGTAACCACAACTCAACCCTATTTACTACGACCCTTTGTCGCATCTTAATGAGCTTCTTTACTGATCTCTTTATGTAATTAAGGGTGTGTCGAACAACAAAGAGATCACGTGTTGGTTTACGTGAGTGAGTAAACCTATTCACCCACTCACCCTTGTTTATTGTGAAAGTGTGCTATTTTTGAAACACAAATTTCTGTTATTTACATTGTGATTTGTTATGTTTCACACCAAGTTGGTCCCATCTGTATACTGTATTACGCTTATAATTCAGATTGAGTTATGCATTAATTTTAATTTCTTCCCTCTGAGAAAATTTAAAATTACTAGCGTGAGTGGGAGTGTATTCGGCCGGCCAAGGATCAAGCCTAATGACACGTAAGTCGTGAAGTCTTCTATGGTTTTTTTCTACCAAGTATGTATTACCGGTACAGTCTACTAGAGCATCAAACTGCTTTTTAGTAATATTCTTACTGTTTTTCTTCTTCTCGACAAATTGTTCGTGCTAGGTCATTTCAAATTCTAAATTTTTGAATAACCTTACTTTCCTGCCGGCGAGAGACTTTAAATGTATTTCCTCTCTTCGGGAATTTAAAATTCTTTGAGGATCTTTCTTGGTTACCTGGAAAAATCTTTGTTCTGGATGTCGGTGGTGTGACTATTTTGGGTTATAAATAGTAACATTGTTGTAAATGTTTAATATTCTCTCCATATAAAACTCCAGTACTGAATTTCATGTACAGGAGACAAATTACATCGGGAGAGGTCATAATGTAACCATGTTCACTGACACATTATTCATGTTCACTGACACAAAGATCCATAATCCCATTTAACTCATTGAGCTTACATTTGGTGATTAACGCTACAAACATTTAATGTGTTCATCTCTACTGCGTTTAAAGAGAAGGAAAATTTATTACAATCGACTTCGGGGTTACTGTTTGCAACGCCCTTTTCGTTCGCACCTTTACGACGTTCCATTACGTCATCTCGTTGCCCTCGTACTCTCGTACTTCGTTTTCTCGCTGTTACGTCGTGTACTTTTATAAGTTTGCATCCTGCTCCATTATGAGCATGTATATACATTAAGTTGTTGTGAATGAGGAAATCACTACGTTGTTTATCATATACAACGTTTCTCTCATTTTTCACATTACGCTTTCCTGTTACACCTTGACGACATTTTCATTACGCCGTCATGTGTCTCTCATACACTTGTGCGTCGTTCTCGTACATCGGTTAGACGTTCCGGTACGCCATAACGCCGTTTGTCACGTCATTTCTTCATTTGCGAGATGCATATTTTAGATCCATTCATCTTCGTTTTTCGGCACTTCCTTCGATTCTCCATCGTCGGTCGTCGGCGGGAGTGGAAGTCCGTTCGTTTAGCGTCAACCTTCCACTTGTATCAATTCCTCTCGGGTTTTTCACATTGTGATTTACTTAGGTTCGTCGTTACTCTACGAAGAGAGTTCTGTTCAAACCTTTTTGATTCCAGTCTTGAGTTGAGAATAACAAAATTGTGTTGGAATCAACAGTATTTGGTCTAATACTGTTATATGGAATAGGTCTTTGGATTATGGACGTGGATATTCTCTGAGGACGACGGCGGGATTGTGAATGACGGACTAGTCGCCTGTAATTGAATTCAGCACAGTGTTGTGTTGACTTTTGTTTAACACAGAACCATGTTGACTTTAACACACAAACATTATGTTGAGATCCATTTACCTTAGGATTGTGCTTAAACAACACAATGTTTTTCGTGGTGTACTTGGGGGACAGTTTTCCAACTTTCTCCATCAAGTACTTTATTCCTGTATAGACCGTTGCACCAGTGGTTAGACTTTGACATTATGGTTCTGTCATCAACTTTAGGGTTGTTTATTTATATGTAGGACCTTACTCACTACGTTCGTTTTTCGGGTTCGGTCTCTACAGCGGATTTATTTGTCCTGGTGCCGAGGACGTGATACCGATCCCGACTCTGTCTCTATTTCCCTCGTAACTGACTTCCTCCTTCACCTTCACCGGGATAGGAAGTTTCATATTAGCACCATGGAAGGCTATCGATCTGCTCTGGCTAGGGTGTTACGTCTTACCTTTGGTACCGACATTAGCCTTCACGATAATATCTCTGCGCTTATTCGCGCCTTCGCATTACAGTCGCGTCGTACTCGCCAACTGTTACCGAAATGAGATATCGGTGTGGTTCTGTGTGCTTTGATTCGTCTGCCCTTTGAACCCTTACAATCCGCTTCTCTAAAGCTGTGTCCTACAAGGCAGTTTTTTGGCAGCTTTTGCTTTGGCGTCTAGAGTATCTGAACTTCATGCTCTTGAGATCTTCCATTACTTGGACGGCAGATTGGTCTTGCATTTCCTTGCGTCCCGTTTCGGAGTTCATCGCCAAATGAGTGTGTTCGCTTAGGTCCGTACGCTCAACGGTCGTACTCTATACCTGCGTTATCAGACTTCGTACATGGGCTCGAAGACGACCTTTTGTTATGCCCTGTTCGAGCCATTCGCCACTATCTTAATCGTACCGATTCCGCTCACGGCTCTCGGCAACGGTTATTCTGTCCCTTCGCCTGTCGGCAAGGCATGACATTTAAAAAAAAAGAAAAAAAGAAGACCATAAAATAGTCTTATCAATTGGCCATTGACGCCCCCACTACTGTCTACTGCTTCTTCTCATGAGATTCGTGCCATCGCTGCGTCATGGCCTTTATGGAAGAACTGGTCCCTCCATGACATTGTCCTGTCTTGTGCCTGGACAACAAACTCCACGTTCACTAATTTCTGTCTGACAGATATGACAGTGCAATCAAATAGTGTGACCACGCTTGGGCCACTGGTGGCTACCCAGCGCGTGGTGAGTAATTTCAAAAAAAAGAGGGGGGGGGGCGGCAAAATTGTCACCATCGCGGCAAGACAGCCATCTTGCTGTATCATCTCATCTCATCTCATATTATTATTACATATATTACATGATCATCTCAGAAGGTAGAAATAAGTCAGTTGACCGGCCATGGACTCTATAATCACCAATGAAGGCCTGACACTAGGATAAGTTTTACTCCTAACTGCAAATTTGCTTGTGTCATTTCAGGTTGAAACTGACTCCCTTCTAGATGATCTCAGCTGGGTCACCTACGCTCAACTCACAAGATCGACACTCTGCCAGTGTCAAGTAAGAAGATCAAGTACAGAGAGTTGACGATTGCGTAGTGCTGATTCAGGGAGCAAGCATGGTCAACTCCAACGCATCCTTCATCACTCCAAGTATGGTGAGTTGACCTGAGGCTGCTTGTGGACTGAGAGTGGTGTGGACTTGGTTACCCTCTAAGCTACGGGCAGTCGATCCGCTCCCCCCGTACTTAATGGTCAGACCAAGGATCTCCCTGTATGCAAGGGCAGTTGGCTGATTCCCCCCCCCCACGTCATACAGTGCCTACCAAGGGGACCTTTTGCTGCCTATCGTGCCCCGGGTTTCCTTTCAACTTGGTGGAATTGTGCACCACACCACGAGCACAGCTACATGGATGGAGACACTCAGATAAGTACTATTGTATCAACTCCATGAATTACCCTTTACGTCTTTGACCAGGGTTCAACTTGTTGAGTGTTAATGTCTCATGTTTATACCCATGTCTGTGTCATCCCAGCGATTACTTAGCCTGCTATGGAAGTTACCACAAGGCCGAGGTTCCCACCTCCATATGTTGGTACTGTGGCATGAATTGAAGCAGGTTTACGATTTGGGAATCAAATATCAAACATTTATAAACAATGTTTCTATTTGTTACCAAATCAAACCTGCTTCAATTTGATTGACCCTCCCTTCCGTCCCCTCATGCCGGCCTTGCACACTACAGGTCTCGGTTATTACAATGAGAAAGAGGACTAGAATGATTTGAGCAGAGCCTTTATAGTAATTCCACTGGGATGGATGAGAGAGCTCTCCTAGGGGCGGACAACTCTCTCCTAGGGGAGATAACTTTTAGTTTTAACTTCCGTTTTCTACGGTTGTATCATCTTCCTGACGGAGATTAATGGCATGAATTGAAGCAGGTTTGATTTGGTAACAAATAGAAACATTGTTTATAAATGTTTGATATTCCGCGCATGCGCAGTAAAAAATGGACATGGGAATGGACGTTTTGGGGTCAAAGTGGCCCCTAGTGGGCCGATTGGGTTGAGTGAGTCTTATTTTGAAGCTCTCGTGAGGGAGCATCCGACTGGATGGGCATGACGTGGAACTAATGTAATTCCGCGCATGTGCAGTAGAAAAAGCATATTGTAATGGACGTTTTGGTGTCTAGGTGGGCCCCTTGTGGTTTGATTGGGTCGTGTGAGGTGTCAGTAAGAAGCATTCGTGGTGGAGCGTCCAACTGGATGGCGTGCAAATGGTGTGGGGTGGAACTGACGTCATTCTGCGCATGCGCAGTATGAAAAGGGAGGTTTTGAGGCCGAGGTGGACTCAGTGGTCGGATTGGGTCGTACGAGGTGTCATCATGAATCCTTAGTGGTGGTCCTCCCGACTGGAGTAGTGTGTCGTCCGTTTTCAACATTCTGTGCATGCGCAGACAGGGAATTGTGGGAAAAGGGCATGGGAAAGGGTGTTTTGGGGGTCGAGTTGGACCCATAATGGTCCGAATGGGTCGTGGGAGGTATCAGTGGGAAGCTCTCGCGGGAGGGCGTCCAGCTGGATAGGTGTGGGGTGGGAATAGCGTCTGTTTGCGCATGCGTGGTAGAGAAAAGGCATTGGAATGGACGTTTTGAGGTTGAGATGGACCCATAGTGGTCCGATTGGTCTGTGGGAGGCCTGATTTTGGGGTAGCGTCGGGGTAGCGTCGGGTTTGATTGGTGTCTAAATACATATGGACTGATGAGGGACACGAGTTCATCCCTATATGTACAGACACCACCACCACCGGGCGTTGACACCCATCAACGCCCGGTTATGGTGGCCTGCCGAGAGAAGCAGGGTGGTTTAGTGGGTGTATGTAAATTTACGATTGGGTTTGAACACAAAACGCGGAAGATCAACACGTTCATAAGTGTTCATATAGTTTATTCTCCCCTCCAGTATATCGTACCTACGCTGGGGGATCCACGTTGGGTATGTTTACAATTCAACTACGCTCTTGTCCAATCAGAAGCTGTCCTTTCAGAAAGTTCAATCTCTGTTCGCTGTAATCTAAGCATCGTCGGGCAGTCCAGGATATTGTTCACGCAGCATGTCCCGAAACAGCTTGATAAGATGACAACGCATGCGTTGGTGCTGAACGATGGATCCACCTTGAGCTGTATCAATAATAGCATCGACTTGAACGTTGGCTCGATGTAACGCTTCGGCTAGAATATCCTCGTTGTCGGGTTCAAACAAGGTGGACTCTGTAGTGCTCATGGTGAAATGAGGGGAATGGTGTCGTGTGGGTTATTTATAGTGGGACGCTTTTGATCTTAATGATGCGTTCGAACAAATGTTTCTTTTGTGCTATTGCTCTGACATACGCCGCTTCCCAGTTCATGCCCGAGGTTTTCAACATCGACGCTGTTCTTTCGATTTCCATATGGACAGGGTCCTTGTTCGGCAATTTTATATGGGTCACGAAGTCGGCATACTGCTGACGTAAAGCCCGTCGTAGTCTGGGTGCCAATGTGTTATGGGCTAAAATTGCGGCTTCTTTTTGCGAGTACCCTTTGCGGTGAAACTTGTTTCCTGTGGCCTCCAACGTCTTGCCCATCTCGGCGTCCATACTAGCTTTGAACAAATCCTGCCATAGCTTCGAGTTCACGTTGTGTTCATTCCCTTGTATGGGTTTGGGTTGATCCTTCACGGTTGGGGATATTCCGAGACTGATGGTATGAAGGTGACCCACTGTATGAGGGCGGGTTGCTGCTGCTGAACGGGTGCTGCCAGGTGGATGGTGTAGCGGTATATGACGTTGTGTGACCCCTCGCCGAATAACAGGTGGGTCGTCAACCGGCGATCTTCGGGGGTATGAGCTTTTAAGTCTACGAACAGGTAGCCATACGGATGACTTGTCGCGCCTTGAAACGGCTGCATGAAATGGTCGATGTTCTGTGGATAAATTCGACTACCAAACACACGGATTTGTGCTGTCAATGAGATTTGAGAACAACACAAAGTATTAGCAGTTCAAGGCAATATCTCTGGACTCCTTCCCTCGGGGGGAAAGAGATTCTGGGTCAAATAGATGATGGACAGATTCCGAATGATGGGATGCTTTGGTAAACAAGTCGGCAACTTGTGAATTTTCCTTGGCCGCACTCATCAGATCATCTAGCACTATCACGTTGGTCTGTTCGGGTTCGAAGAAACACGCTTGATCGATATCGTGGAGAATCCCGGGGACGAAACTCGCATCCTGTAACCTTGTAGTTTCGTAGAAGGGCTGCCACTGGCTATAACACCATAAAACACGTGTCGGGGCTGGGGTTGCCACACCTTCCTCTAAGAAATTTATCACCCAGGACGTCTTTCCACATGCCATAGGGCCGCTCACCGTCATCGTATAGGGATTCTCTACTCCACTTGGCGGACCTATAGCGGAACTCGGTGGTGTCTCTTGGTTGTGTTTGCATTGAATGTGTCTGAGCATACTATCGCGACGAGAGAAGGTTCTTTGACAGAACGTACACGACATGTTGATTAGTCTACCAATACATACGAACTGATGAGGTACACGTGTTCATTCCTATATGTACAGACTCCACCACCGGGCGGTGACACCACTACCACTGGGCAATGACGCCCGTCAACGCCCGGCGGTGGTGATAGATCTCGTGGGCCGGAGCTCCGAGCTCTTGGAGCTCAGAGCTCGGAAGTGACGTCATCGTACGCATGCGCACACACCTGTGGTGCACCTGCGCCCTGATTTACCCTATGCCCTACGGCCTATGGGGTCCTCTGACAGAACAGCCGGTGTTGGTGGTGTCATGCCCGGTGGTGGTGTCTGTACCTATAGGGATGAACACCTGTCCCTCATCAGTTCGTATGTATTGGTCGACTAATCAGCATGTCGTGTATGTGTACGTTCTGTCAGAGAACCGTCTCTCTTCGCCGTAGTATGCTCAGATACATTCAATGCAAACACAACCAAGAGACACCACCGAGTCCCGCTATAGGTCCGCCAAGTGGAGTAGAGCATCCCTATACGATGACGATGAGCGGTCCTACGGCATGTGGAAAGACGTCCTGGGTGATGAAGTTCTTAGAGGAAGGTGTGGCAACCCCAGCTCCGACACGCGTTGTATGGTGTTAGAGCCAGTGGTAGCCCGCCTACGAAACTACAAGGTTACGGAATGTGAGCTTCATGCCCGGTATTCCCCACGATATTGATCAAGCGTATTTCTTCGACACCGAGCAGACCAACGTGGCAGTGCTAGATGGTCTGATGAGTGCGACCAAGGACAATTCAAACGTTGCCGACTTGTTTACCAAAGGATCCCATCATCGGAATCTGTCCGTCATATATTTCACCAAAAATCTCTTTCCCCAAAGGAAGGCGTCCGGAGGTATTTCCTGGAACTGCCAATACTTTGTGTTGTTCTCAAATCCCATCAACCGAACACAAATCTGTGTGTTTGGTAGTCGAACTTACCCTCAGAACATCGACCATTTCATGCAGGCTCATTTCATAAAAGCTCATACTCCCGAAGATCGCCGGTTGATGACTCACCTGTTACCCGGCGAGGGGTCACCACAACGTCACACCTGGCAGCACCCGTTCAGCAGCAGCAACCCGCCCTCATACAGTGGGTCACCTTCATACCCCAGTCTCGGAATATCACACGGCTGTGAATGACCAACCCAAACCCGTACAAGGGAATGAACACGACGTGAACTCAAAGGCTATGGCAGGATTTGTTCAAACCTAGTATGGACGCCGAGATGGGAGAGACGTTGGAGGCCACTGGAAACAAGTTTCACCGCAAAGGGTATTCGAAAGAAGAAGCCGCAATTTTAGCCCATAACACATTGGCACCCAGACTACGATGGGCTTTACGTCAGCAGTATGCCGACCTCGTGACCCATATAAACTTGCTGGACAAGGACCCCGTCTATATGGAAATCGAAAGAACAGCGTCGATGTTGAAAACCTCGGGCATGAACTGGAAAGCGGCGTATGTCAGAGCAATAGCACAAAAGAAACATTTGTTTGAACGCATCATTAAGATCAAAAGCGTCCCACTACAAATAACCCACACGACACCATTCTCCTCATTTCACCATGAGCACAACAGAGTCCACCTTGTTTGAACCCGACAACGAGGATATTCTAGCCGAAGCGTTACGTCGAGCCAACGTCGATGCTATTATTGATACAGCTCAAGGTGTATCCACCGTTCAGCACCAACGCATGCATTGTTATCGTATCACGCTCATAGATGACATCCAATGGGTGACACGGGTATGTCTTCTGCTGCATAAGAAACAGATAGTTGTGGAGCCCCCATCGTGGGTATGATGTACTGAAGGGGGTAATGAACTATATGAACACTTATGAACGTGTTGATCTTCCGCTTTTTATGTTCAAACCCAATCCTAAATTTACACACACCGACTAAGCCACCCTGCCTCTCCCGGCAGGCCACCACCACCGGGCGTTGACGGTGTGTCAACGCCCGGTGGTGGTGGTGTCACCGACCGGTGGTGGTGGTGTCCGTACATATAGGGATGAACTCGTGTCCCTCAGCAGTCCATATGTATTTAGACAGCAATCCAGCCCGACGCTACCCCAAGAGAACTTCAAAATAAGGCCTCCCACGGACCAATCGGGCCACTATGGGTCCATCTCAACCTCAAAACGTCCATTCCAATGCCCTTTTTCACGAATGCTACACACTGACAACGCACACGACCCAATCGGACCACAGGGGGCCCACGTAGACCCCAAAACGTCCATTACAATACGCTTTTCTACTGCGCATGACGTCAGCCCCACGTCATACCCATCCAGTCGGATGCTCCCTCACGAGAGCTTCAAAATAAGACCTCACTCGACCCAATAGGGGTCCACCACGACCCCAAAACGTCCATTCCCATGCCCTTTTTTACTGTGCATGCGCGGAATGACGTCAGTTCCACGTCGTACCCATCCAGTCGGATGCCTCCTCACGAGTGCTTCACACTGATACCTCAGTCGACCCAATCGGCCCACTAGGGGTCCACCTCGACCCCAAAACGTCTTTCCCAGCGCTACTTGCCCAATGCGCATGCGCACAGTGACTTTTTCAAAAAATTCCAACCAATGGCTTCGCGACCCCTCTCACCGTGTTCTATGTGGTGAGGTGAAAAAAAAACAAGATCCCACAACCCATACCGCAAATGTCCAGGAGTGGGTTTTCCAGTGGGACAAACGTCCACTGCACCACGAGTCAGCCCATACATGCATGAGATTCAGTCACTGGGGTCTTCTATGTATCACTCTTGTTCACGTGACCGGACGTCACCGGAAGTGACCTTTGACCCGGATGTGACCTTTGATCGGATGTGACGTCTTCGTGACGTCACTCCGCGATCAGCCTCACTATTTGAGCCTCACAAATGGTAAGGAATCGCTCCTCTTCCTACTACTAATGACGCAGTGAAGGATATATATCCACCTTGAACGATGATTTGAAGGAAACTACAGATAGCCTTACCGGCACATCATATTATCATATTATCTCTATAAAAATCAAGCGGGTCTTGACTCTCGTCGAATTTATGACAAAAGATATGATTACAATTTGCTAGATCCTGTGTTACATGTGATGATTTTAATCGACGTCACAAAACATTATTGCAGAAACTTATAAAACAGGGCTATACCACCAAGCGCCTCCACTCAAAGTGAGCGTAGCGTGCAAGATCTATGGCGTTACGTTTCGTAACATGTGTCCAATTCCGCGCAACCCGAGGCTACGGACTGTATGAATCATGCACTTCAAGATCCTCACAAACAAAGCGTGACTGAGATACATCATTCTCTAGATGACGACTTTAGAACGAATATCATATGGATTAAGAATAGTGATCAGCGATACGGATTTGATATTTTTGGTGATGATGATCATGATATCTTGCCGGCTTCATTGAAAACTGTTGGATGATGGACGCGGATATTCTTTAATTGACGACGGCTGAAGTACGAATGACGGACCAGACGCTTGTAATTCGTCTCCATCTTCACGGTCCATAGGCAGATAGGGAGTTGAGCCATTTCAGCGGATCCAGTTGATCAATCTGGGCTACGGTCGTCTCCAGCGATACAGGATTGCTGATGTTGAAGGGTTGATCGAACACGTGGATGTTGACGCTGAGATAGTAATACCATAGTTACTCTGCCTCTGAATGGCATAAGACGTATACGAAGGCTACAATCAGGTGAAAGGCGGTGGCTTTATCCTTGAAAATGGCTTCGACGTAGCTGCGTAGACGGGCAAGGTCACTCGGGCAGAAATTAAGAGGTCTAGCAGAGGGTGCTGACGATGGAAACACCATCGGACCAATGGTGCCTGTAAATCTCACTGACCGGGCGGGCAACGGGCAACGGGCACGGTCTCACTGGGTACGTCCACTCGGTCATCCACGAAATACACCTCACATCGTCTACTACTTTACCCAAGATCTTATCGTCGGAGTTCGGCTGTTGAAATAGCGTCACATCACCATCCCCTCATGCCTTGGGTGGTTGGTGGATGTGTCTCATACGGCGGGGTGATTGCGGAATCAGCTTTTGTGGACTTCTCAACCCTTATGCGATGGGAGGATGGTCCCTCTGCCTCGATGCTACGGGCTCTTGAACCCTCGAACGTGCCAGCGGCAGAGGGCGTCGTTCCTGGACAAAACATTGATGGTGTCTCCTCGGACTCGGTATTGAAGAATCGTCCATAATCTTCCCATGGATGTGTGGGTGCCCATGAACTAACCGTTCATGGTGGTGTAAACTGTACACACGATTACTTTTCGCCATGCACATCGTACCAGTATATTAGATGGAAGATGAGCGAGTGGGCTCCTTGAAACTGTGGTCAATCTCTACCGGTTCCTCAACCCTCAAGCGTGAATGTCCATTAATCGTTGGTGAAGCTTCAACTCACTTAGACGTTTGAAGCTGTCCACATTCCTCATTTGCCCATGGCACATGGACTGCACGTTCGTGGCATTGTAAATTATCCGGGTGCTAAAACGACTGTCTAAATATGGTACGAGGAGACAGAATCTTGGTGGTTGACAGAGTGTCTGCTGAAACTGTCAGACCGTTCGCTTTTCATAGCGCTAGCCGGCAATCTATTTTTGTACAATTACAACACATATTAAGGGAGTGGGAAGAGGTGCCGACATACTGACAGAGCCACATGACTTCACAGTATAGTCTTCTGGTTAACCTATTCTAAAGCACATATCAAGAATCTAACGATTCGTGATAGGTGTTTTATCTCAGGTACGCTTTTATTGTACCTGTTCATGTGGCAACTTGGATGACATGACCACACGGCCCCTAGCACCGGCATAAGCGGTATTAGATACAAATCTAGAGAGCTATGATGGAAATGCTCTGACAACTCGTATATTGGTAATTGGTGAGCTGTGTCACTGTGACAACTCGTACACTGGGATTGGTGAGCTGTATCGTCGTCAGATGAAAATGACGACTTGACTGATCTAAATTTCAAACCGGTCTAAAACCACTCCATTGTATACGCTGGGACATCATTTGGTAGGAATTAGTAGCTGGCGATCTATTTTTAGTACACGAACATTGAATGACCTTCGGCAGGGATTCCCAAATTCTGACAAACGACCTCTTCAATGGGTCCGACGCGGCTGTCTTGCATACACTATTGCACAACTTTTTGATTAATGTTTGATGCTTGACACCAGTTGTGTCAAGGCAGCCGATTGGTTTAAGGCGCAATCCTAAGTGCTGGTCTGCGCACGCGAGCATGAATTTCAATCGCACGCCTGACTCCATTTTGTATCGCGAATTACTGTCAATACATGTGCATGCACACTGGTGAAGTAGAATAGAGCAAGTGAGAAATGACTACATTGTAGTTAAAACCTGCGGCAGTGGCAATAATACAGTGAAAGGCATATCAGCGGAGGTAGTGGTAATTGCAGAACAAAAGCGCCACCTGCCGGTGTTTTCATGCCAAGGGAAATCATTTTCAACTTCTAACCCACAATTGTAGGAATTACGTAATAGGTCTGATACCATATATATCTATTCACTTTCTTCGTTCAAAATCCAACGGTTTTGACTGGTCCATGCCGTCTATACAGAATTGACACAATTGTCGCAATGATCGCTTTGGCAATGTCTTGGTACAAGTATCATGTATGCCAAGTTTCAAACCATTCGGTTCAGGCGTTGATTTTTGCAAATCAAAAAGGCTTTCAAATATTTGGAAATCCAAATAAATTTCAAGGATTTAATCATAGCGCGAAAATCTACGCGCTTCAGTCTCCCTTCTCGCTTAATTTGCCGAGCAAAATGGAAAATTTATATTTCCTTCAAAGTTAATTTTCAATGAATTTAGTATCAGGTCTATCTCTTTGATCTGAAAAACTATGGAATGGGGTTGAAGGCTTTATCGAACTGTCCAAGAGGCATGATGACACTTTTCACTATTCAAACTGAGGCCTGTGACGGTCTTGATATTCGATTACAATAATTAAATAAGTTTCTGCATTTACGTGTGTTATCATCTGCAAACTGAATACCTTGACACTCTTTTCCATGCAGCAAGTCAATACCAAGACATGGTTTTCTTCTTCTATATAAATGATTAACTATTTAATTCTTAGGAAATATCATCTCATCTGACATGTTCGGCCAAGCCTTTTCGAAGGTTGCTAATTTTATTAATTTCTTTTTTTTTTAAATCAAATTCTGCAAATAAGAAACATTTCTAGTCAGTATCCATGGATATCTCCCTATACTCAATTCGCGAATATGTTTGTCACTAAGTCATTCCGAAGGTGATTTGAGTGCGAAATGTCAGGGCTAGTTCACTAATCAAGATCTGTATATAAGAGAATGATGTCGAATTCTCGTTACTATCTTTTGGCACATCAAATTATTGCATTCACGAAAATGGCTGCCAAGTTAAAGTCAATATGAAAGTATCAAAATCAAACTCAAAAACCCCTCCAGGAAATCAAGGCCATGGCTTTTGACAACGAGGTCAAATAGATCGCTTTTATGGTCAGTATCTGCTAATATATGACGTAATTCCATTCGTAAAACTGATTGACAAAGTAACGTAAATTGTGAAATGTAGCACCAGTAAATTCCAGCAGAAATGGGCTCTGACTTGAGAGAATGATGTCAAATGCAATATGTTTCTGCCCATTATCTGTTGATACACATAAGTATTGAATTTATGGGAGTGAATCTAAAGGGATTCTGAGTGCTGAAGAGGACGGCAACATCAATATCATCGAAGCAAGGCCCTGTCTTGCGAGAATGACGATAGAGAGGCTGTGTTCCGAAAGAGGATCATTCAAAATAGCTATGTGCCAAATTTCATGCTTGTAACCGAAAGTGCACAATAAAAACTGCACAACTATGATATATTGTTTGTCACAGGGTTGTGTAACTGATCAAATTAGTGATTTCTGTATTATAAAACCAGTTGCGCATAAAGTCAGTTTTGAGTATTATCAATGAATCGGTTTCGCTAAGACAGTAATTTCAACTCCAGGGATTGGAGGGCCATTGTTTCGATTCCCACAGAGGGTTAAATTATTCTTCCTTTCAAAACATATTTCCATATATGCGAATTGCTTGGGAGGTAAAGTTAAACATGATACCAAATTGTCAATTCTATAAGTTAAACATCTTTATTCGGCGAAAGTTGGTGAGTTTGTCCCTAACTTCTGAAACGTAATTGTTGCGTTTGTTTTTACGATGCATGATCTATAATTTGATACCAAGTATTATTCAGTGTTAATCATAATGACAATGCGTTGCTTGTTTACTTCTTCACCAATTTGTGAATTATCTAGATTGGATAGATAAAATGATTACTAGAAGTAATGAACTTATTTTTCTACTTACTAAGAGCTACTAAGACAGTCGCCTATGACTGTATGCAAATTAGCCGAGCCACTGACACGGTTGCGGCTCATCTTCCTTGGTATATAAGCAATTCAAGGATTTAAAGTGTATATACATGTAAGTAGTAGGTAAAGCGTAAATTGAACAAATTGCTCCACACTGCGCATGCGTGTGACGTCATAAGTGTGTAAAATGGGGCGGTGTGCGCATGTGTGATGTGTGGGAGGTGGGAAAAGATGGCCGCCATGTGGGAGGTGGGAAAAGATGGCCGCCAAGATGTGGGAGGTGGGAAAAGATGGCCGCCATGTGGGAGGTGGGAAAAGATGGCCGCCAAGATGTGGGAGGTGGGAAAAGATGGCCGCCATGACGAAAAAAAAAGTTCCGGCAAAAAAAAAAAAAAAATGTATTCATCCGCGGTGATGCGGTTTGGCCGTGGTTTTGGCGGTAATTCGGTCTCGGGAAAAAGCTTCCGCGGAGAAAAAGTAGTCCTTAGATAAAATGGTCCGATTGGGTCGAGTGAGGTATCAAAGTGAAGCTTAGGTGAAGGGGCATCTAATGGGCTAGGTGTGGGGTTGAAATATCGGCATTCTGCGCATGCGCGGTGACCGAAGGGTATGAAAATAGCCTTTTTGGAGCTAGGGGAGCCCCTAGTGTACCGATGGGGTCGAGTGAGGTATCGATGTGAAGCATTCGTGAAGGGGCATCTGATGGGCTGGGTGTGGGGTTGAAATATCGGCATTCTGCGCATGCGCGGTTACCGAAGGGTATGGAAATAGCGGTTTTGGAGCTAGGGGAGTCCCTAATGGGCCAATGGAGTCGTAGGAGGTATCAAAGTGAAGCATTCGTGAAGGGGCATCTGATGGACTGGGCGTGGGGTTGAAATATCGGCATTCTACCATTGTATACAGGTGCCTTATACCATTGTATACAGGTGCCTTATACCATTGTATACAGGTGCCTTATACCATTGTATACAGGTACATCTGACCATTGTATACATGTGCCTTATACCATGGTATACAGGTGCCTTATACCATTGTATACAGGTGCCTTATACCATTGTATACAGCAGAAATTGTCTTTGTAACGTCTTATTGTGACATCATGGCATTATTGTTGTTTTGTGACACTGTGGAACTGTAAAAATTCCATGAATGGAAAAGAATGATAAAACCCATTAGTGCATAATATTGCTCAAATAATGCCAACAGAAAACTCAGAGTCAATTTAAATATTTATTTGTATTGAGCAAATTACAAGAATTTCGAAGAGAAAAGAGCCGAAATAATGTCTGTCTGTCCTGGAAATCAGCTGATCAGCAATAAATCGACATCTCCGTGACCTTCAAGGAGATTTTGACATTAGGTTTTACCCGCTTTTATCACAAATCATTATAAAGAAATTGTCACACCCGGTGAACTCCTGAAACCCACATCCTACCCTGCTAGTCTGGTGATAATAAAATTTAAAGATCACATGTCCAACACATACTCACATAATGAAAGCAAGAATCGAACTTGCGCACCCCTCGAGATGAAGGATACCGTCCATGTTTCATTTTTTTTGAGGTGTACTGAAATGCTCTCTTTAATTTATGCCCCGGTATCTATTTTCACATATAGGTTGAAGATTTATATCGACACTGCTACACACTTTTCGACATGTGTTTTCACTTTCGATGAAAGCACAAAACAGTCTAAAAAATTCACCTACGCTAATATTTTCTGGTGTTTTGTAGAATATAGATTCGCGTTCATTTCTATTTCGTCAAGAAAAAATGTTTTGTAGAATATAGATTCGCGTTCATTTCTATTTCGTCAAGAAAAAATTTTCATCTCGAAAATTGGCAGATCATGAGATTGAAATGTTCTCTCTCTCTCTCTCTCTCTCTCTCTCTTCTCTCTCTCTCTCTCTCTCATTTTATGACATGCAAGTATAGTACTAAAGTGTAGCTTACCTGATAAAAGAAGTTTAGTCCAGATGTATACCTATATCCCATACTCCCGGACGTTTGATGCATATCTGGGGGGGGGGGCTGTTTTTTTCCTAGGTGGGATATAACACACCATGCATTTGTATGCTAATCGAAATTCACAGATATTTCCACCTTTACGCACTAAACTATGAAGCTAATGATTTTGGTCAGCGGCACATAGATGTTCCCTGGTTTGGTGTCCACATCCCAGCGGTTTTCTGTTTTCTTGGCTTGTCACGCATTTTTTTCGAAATTCACAGATATTTCCATCGACATATCAGCTGAGCTAACGGCCTCAATTGCCTGTTAGCTCTCTTGTTGCTCACGGTGAGCAAACGTTTCAAGAAATTGATTTCAGTTCCCGCATAACGTCTCCTTCAAGTCCATTTTGAAGAGTCGAGCGTATGAATCGAGTCAAAATAACATGCAATTCATTTGCCTGTCCGGTAAAACTGGTGAGTTGTTGGTTTGCGTTCAGTTTCAAGAAATTGATTTCAGTTCCCGCATAACGTCTCCTTCAAGTCCATTTTGAAGAGTCGAGCGTATGAATCGAGTCAAAATAACATGCAATTCATTTGCCTGTCCGGTAAAACTGGTGAGTTGTTGGTTTGCGTTCGCCGCACACACACACACACTGAGGATTTGGCCTCGCGAGACGAAATTAGTTTAACAAAAGTTTCAAGAAATTGATTTCAGTTCCCGCATAACGTCTTCTTCAAGTCCATTTTGAAGAGTCGAGCGTATGAATCGAGTCAAAATAACATGCAATTCATTTGCCTGTCCGGTAAAACTGGTGAGTTGTTGGCTTGCGTTCGCCGCACACACACTGAGGATTTGGCCTCGCGAGACGAAAATAGTTTAATATTTTTTCTCCCGCCTCGCGGTTCAGCCAATGAACTATTAGAAAAGCATATGTGTGTGCATATTAATAAAACCACGGGCGCCTAAAAAATGAACACATTTCATTACACTGTAGCGAATTGTTGCCATTGCACGTGTGAGTCAGTACGTTTTCATATCAACCTCAAATTGACACGGAGAATTTCATTGCCAGTAAAATTGTAAGTTCATTGCGGAAAGAATTGATATTCCATAAATTCCTGCGGGAAATAGGAAGTACACATATATAAAGAATATTGTCTTCACGTAAAAGTTTGTACATTTCAAAAAAAAAAATTTCAAAACAAAACAAAAAAAATGTGAAGTAAAACCCGTCCTTCGGATGGGAAAGTTGTTTTGAACTGTAAACAAAAATTTTATTTTGAGGTAGAGGGTCGAGTGAGGTATCATATTGAAGCTGACGTGAAATGCTTCACATTGATACCTCACTCGACCCCATTGCACCACTAGGGGCGCCTCTAACCCAAAAAAAAAAGATTATTTTGAAGATAATTATCAACATCCGGTGAATGAAGATTTTTTATTTTAGAGGTAGTGGGTCGAGTGAGGTATCAAATTGAAGCTGACGTGAAATGCTTCACAATGATACCTCACTCGACCCGATTGCACCACTAGGGGCTGCCCTAACTCCAATAAAGGCTATTTTGAATTTTCTGCGCATGCGCGAAGTCCAAAGGCTATGAAAATAGCCTTTTTGGGGTTAGAGGCGTCCCTAATGGGCCAATCGGGTCGAGGGAGGTATTAAATTGAAGGTGACGTGAAGGAGCATCTGATAGACTGGGTGTGGGCTTGAATTAGGGTAATTCT